>PNEQ01110159.1:0-16428 GCA_003012365.1 Medauroidea extradentata
GTGTGTGTGTGGGGTGTGTGTGCGTGTGTGTGTGGGGTGTGTGTGCATGTGTGTGTGGGGTGTGTGTGCATGTGTGTGTGGGGTGTGTGTGCATGTGTGTGTGGGGTGTGTGTGCATGTGTGTGTGGGGTGTGTGTTTATGCATCTTGTTGAGGGGCTTCAAATAATGTTTCTAACAGACGCTCCGTATTATAAAAAGCATATACATGGAAGTGTTCATTATGAACAAATATAGTGAGAGCAAGATACACAGTTTCGCGCAAAATTTCAATTGTTTTGATAATTTTTATATTTGTACGATATATGGTTTGTTTTATAGGCAAATACTAATACTATTTTTTACAGTAATGAAAATTTTATATCTTTCATAGTTTTTATATAATGGGCGGTAAAAGTCCAGATTTGCGTAAAACGGTTTTGTACAAAAAGGAAAACCAACTGACTTACAGAAATTAAATTATTCATAATGAAAAACAGTGTCACGGGCTAAGTCATGGTATGTACAAAAACAGTATTAGTTATATTTCGTATTTAAAAAAAAAAAAATCAGTAAAATTAATATAAAAAATTGCCAATTTTCGGATTTTTTTTTTAATACAAAACTTTTCAATGCGAGTTTTCTGTTCATACCTTGACGTAGCCCGTGCAACAATACTTCAATGTGAATTATTTGATTTCTAAAAGTCAGTTGGTTATCCTTTCTTGTATAAAATTGTTTTATGCGAATCCTGACTTTGACGTGCCACTACGCAAAACACATAAAAGCTAGAGAAAAATGTCATTACTGCAAGAAATAGTCATGATACATGCCTACAAAACAAGCCATATCTCGTACAAATATAAAACTATTAAAATCATTACAATTTGCGAGGATCTCCCTCCTCCCAACTTTATTTAAAGAGACACTTAGCATGCTACTGTTTCTGCACTAGGCGAAGACTTCTGCTAAGGTGACCACCTGTCCAGGCCACCAAACGGTGTGTACAGCAACGGCCGTTACGAGACCTATTTGAAAACTGTTCACCGGGCAAGAGTGAATTCTGCTCATAAATTATAGCGTTCAAAGAACGTTACACGTAAAAATACCCATTTCAGATCCACCACTGCACATTTAAAAGCCTGTGTCACTTATGACGAATTTTTCTTAATTCTTTCCTAATAAATAATTTGGCAGGATTTAATTGAAAATATTTCAATAGGGACGCAGGTAATTACTTTACCTTTTCTTACGTTGCCTGCATTCTATCCGAAAAATTAAAGCGCAATTATGAAATAATTAAGCTAATTTAAATTTTAAAACAAGAATTCTCTATCACCAAATAATAAATACTAAATAACTACCAGTACCGATTTAATCCAGTAATACGCGTCAAATTGTAAAATAATGTAACGTTTCTATAAAGAAACTCATTTATTCGTCACATCCTAAAATTAATAAACAAAAATTATTATTATTAACAAAAGAATTGACGCAGCCTCTTAAGGAACCTCCCTACCTGTGCTTGAAAAGCATTGCAGCGATTTGCGAATATTATAATCTTTTTTACAAAAGTATTAAACGCTCTCTCTCTCTCTCTCTCTCTATATATATATATATATATATATATATATATATATATATACACACATATATATATATATATATATATACACACACATATATATATATATAACACACACTTCAAAATATGTCGCTATAGTTTTGAAAAATTCAGCACGTTTATTTAAAACATAATTAGAGGTACGTCAATTTCGCGGATTCATCTGCAGTAGCCTAGATTGCTCAGTCTTGTATACGCTCTGGACACAGTCGATTATTCATTGGTTTACAACCTTATAGGTGATTCGGAATAAAGTGAACACTCAAAAAATCCCTGATTAATTTCTATTTTCTGCAAGTTTATATCTTTCCGCTACATGTAAACATCAACATTGCCACGTGCTTTTATTTACATAGTCTTGTACAATGTTTACATTTACATTACAGTGCTCCGATAAATTTTAGCTACAATATGTAGGCTACTCATTAAATGCATGTGTGTTAAATATGTGCTATACTCAGTTATAAATACCTGCGAGTAAACGTCTTATAACACTGGTTTCTCTGCGTCTACTATAACGGCGCTATTACCGTTACGAATGTCGTAAATGCATGCACAATATATTCGAACTTTTAAATTAAAACCGCCACTAAAACACACACGACACACGCAACTCAAGAATTCAAGTTCAGTTCAGCATACTGTAATGAACGACGACGACGCACGTAAAGAGAAACAATAAATAACGTATTTTCTTAATTTGTGAAACAGGGGAAAAAATACTGTTTCTATTTCCAGATACTCAGGTTGGCGACCATAAAACATAACAACTTACATTACTAATGACTTCACATAATTTATCAATGATATTCATGAAGAGTCACTTCTAATACTTTTATATGTGTTTATCAGAAACCGATATTCATTACATAACGGACAAACAAACTGAATGACGCAATTCGCTTCCAAGCGGCGAAAACCTAACTCTGGTGCCATCTGTCGGTGAAATTTTAAACCACCTCTGTGGCGCGAAGAGTTAGCGGCGTGAGCCAACGATAATCGACTCGGTTGCGTCGCTTTGTGCTGCCGCTAATAAAATAGAATTGTACAGTCAGTAGGTATGTCAGTAAGAAATTAAATAAATATTTTAAAGTATATTAAATACAAAGAGGTCGTTTGCAATTGATGTTGTTTCACTAATGCTGTATTCAAATAAGAAAACACACGGGACTACATGCAGTTATTCGCTACCAACCATACAAACAATAATGTAACTGTTGTTAATGTTGGCTTATATGCAATAACGGCTAGTGATTTTTTTCAAAGGTTAAATCTTTAGGGCTCACTTTATTCCGAATGGCCTATACAAGCGATAGCTCTATGAATCATTTCCTTATTTACTACTGGCTTGCAGTAGTCAAATGCGTTTCGTGACAGCCGCCAACTAATCACACACGTGATTATGAAGTATATATTTTTGGCGTTCAACCTGACCTGGAATGTATTTGCGATATTAACGTACCTCTAATCATAATTTTCTGTCCGTCCAAATTGGCCAAAAATGGGTTTTTCAGACTGCCGTATCTGTAAGAATAGCAACCGGATTAGAAAAAAGCAACTATAGAAACAAGCGTTAGGCTTTGAACTATGCTGGCCACAAATAAAATAATGTGGTCACCGCTTAAAGTCCCATAGTAAAAAGGATAATAGTGAAGCACTGCACGCCAGCTGAGTGGCTTGCACGGAGAGGCGATAATACATTACATACGTCGGTTAGTGGCAACCTTACCGCTCCTGCCTCACACACACAAACGTAGCCTGTTTAGGGAAGCCTATTTTCTAGCTGCCATGAATGGCGGATTTTGGTGTTTTGCAGTCTTTTTATGTATAAAAATCTTTGCGCAGAATTTTTTTAAAATGTACCTATAGACGTGAATAATACATCTTCATATTTAATATTACGACTCAATAATTATATCGTAAGCATAGAATGTCTCATAGAGGCGAGTTGTCTGCTAGAAGACTGAACGGCAGTTCAGTGACTTGCGCCTAGAGACTAGAGTGAGGCGATACGCGTGTATTATGTCGTCCTTATCACTTCTCACTTCTGGGCCTATGAACGCGCAAATTACATCCATGTCGTAGGCGCGTTATTGGTGGAAGACGCAGCAGTGATGTTCAGTGATTGGGCTCCGTGGAGTACGGCGTGATGTATTAACATCCTCGGTCCCAACAGGACTGTACAAGTTTGTGAGGACGGCGGAAAGGATAAGGGTGGGGGTGCAGGATGGAATAAATCTCAAGAGATACAGCGAACCTCTCAGACTCTTTCTCCCGTTTTTCTCGTCCTCCCACGTCGTGATCAGAAATATCGGCTCCCGCCCGACAACACCCCCCTCCTCCACCCCCATCGCTAGCTATACGTCGCAACTCCGTATTCACACGGATGTCGGATGCTGCCCGGATGTATCTTACCATAACCCTCTTCCTCCGCAGCTCACATACACATTCACACCTTAGGAGGAATGGCATGAAAGGAATATTCGGAGAATATCAGTATCCTGTTCTCGCAAAGCACAGGAAGTCCTGCAGTAAAAATAGGTTATGTTACAAAAACTTTACGGAAAACAAATTTGTACAAGCTGACGTTTCCGGATGCATCCCTGCTAAAAGTTCGATTTAAATTTTATTACAAGGATCCTCGAAAATTTTCAAGAATTTTCGTATTCCGTAACCTAAGAATTGCTATCGGGATAAATTTTGTAATTGACATCGTTGGCAAAACACGGGTAGGCAATAAGTAATTTCATTGTAGCATTTGTAGGACAATAATTATTTTACGTTAAACAATTTTGTCACATGCTGTACAATATATTTTGATACAACGAGCTACTACATAATATGAAGGCACTGTCGATTTTGTGACAAACCATACGTAACTATTACTAACATATAAACTGCACTTCTGCCAGGCCGTGATAAAAGTTTTCAGAGAAAAACACATTCAACGTTGGGAATTATCGAAATTTATATGGCGTGGAGCAGTACCTATAAACATTTCTTACACAATCACTTACTCTTCCAAACAGATACATTTTACGTTTTAATCACGTAGACTAAACGGTGAATAAAGTCTTGATTAAAATAAAATAAAGCGTATTATTGAGAACTTGTATCCTCTTTATTCACAAATAAAAATTGATTCACTTCAATTTTACGAAGCAATGCGATAACTGTTACCTTATTTCAGAATACGTTGCGATGCATATGTATGGCAAAGAAAACTAACTTAAATAAAAAATAAGCATATTATGCTTTAGTCGACAGGATACATACACAACATACAAGTTCGATAATTGAAATCGGGTCAATTAAAACAAGTGCACCTAAATGAGAAAAACAAGAAAGAAAATAAGCAGCCATCACTAAGGTACACAAGACAGTTTTGCAAACTGCTTTGGCAAAATGACGGACAGATAAAATACATCAACCACAACCATAAAAAAATATAAGTTTTCCAAACACGGACAGAAAAACAAAAGGACAAACAAATAAAATATATGAACCACAAAAATACGATTCAACGATGGGACGAAAAAAAAACCGAGGTGGTATTGCATTTTATTTCGTCTCATCGTTGTGTCATATTTGTGGTTCATTATATTTTATTTGTTTGTCCTTTCGCCAAAGAAGGCTTCAAAATTGTTTTGTCTGTCTTAGCGGTGCCTTGTTTTTACCTTTAATATTTTCATTAATATTATTAATTGTCCTTGTTTTATTTGACCTGATTCCATTTATGAAATTTTATGTTGTTTATGTGTCCTTTTAACTAAAGTTTACTATTCTTAATTATGTTTTACTATTCTCTTTAGTTTTGTTTGACAGATATCTGCATTGTATTGGAGCATTTCCAAAAAACTACAACCAGTCATGTACACCCATTGCACAATCCTTTAAAAAAGAATACCCTATTTCTGTTTCTATTGAGCTGGTCAATTTTTTTTCATATGGAACCATTTTTATTTAGGATTAAAACTGAAGCCTGGTGAAAGAAGATGACAATGTTGAGAGATTCCAGAAAATATGATAAATGCATTATGGAAATTTTAAATTTATATAATTACACACACAAATTATTATCATTGTTCATGTCACTCAATAGCGAATAGTAATCGTCTATGCCTGAATGGTAAGAGATAATTTTGTTGGAAGTATTAAGGGATTTATGTATTTAAAAAAAATACATTTTAGCTTTGTTCAAATAATTAAAAACAGTACTCCACTAACGAAGAACTAAAGTCCGTATTTCAAAGAAACGAGTCGGCCTACTTCCACCTACTATGGTATCGAGGATCACTTAATAAATATTTTAACATTGTGTTAAAATTGCAGTATTAAATTGCTTGGATTTGAATTTTAAATACAAGTTCTGATACAGGATGTAGCAAAATTACATGTAAATATTTTGAAGAAATATTAATCACATCAAGACAGAGCGATAGAGATATATATATAGAGAAACAGAGAAGAAAAGAGATCCACAGATATATATATATATATATATATATATATATATATATATAGCGAGATAGAGAGATAGCGAGGTAGAGAGAGAAAACAATTATGTGAACATTAGCCCGAAAATATACCGTTACTATACTACATGTCACATTGACTTACAGTGCATGCCACGCATGCAGGATCACATTTATGTGGAATGCCGCATCGGATAATGCCTACCGTACAGTTATATACGACTTGTACAGTTGCCCCTAATAGCTGCAACGATATTCCACATTGACACGATCCAACCAGTATGCTATGAACTACGCATCGTGTACTGTGAACTGTAGCGCATAATGATTCATTTAAGAAGTGTACCTAGGTTCAGAAATTATTTTTTGTTCCTCTAGATTTGAGGATTTTTGTTCCAACATATTGACAAGTAACCAGTATTTTTACTGAAAGACACTTTGAATGTGAACTGGGAAAATTAACTAGCTTTTTCGCATCAAGTCATGACACTCTTAATTATATATAATCTTCAACAATTCTTGATACGGGAATGTGTTTAGGTTGATTCCACTATGTTATGAAATTCATCAGTGATCCTACTTGTCCTCGAAATCCTCTCCAAGCAAGCACCAGCACTTGTACATCGACTGCTACTCCAGTCAGTGTCCTGTTGTAGATCTGAAAAGGTATACTTTAAAATTTTTTTGTAAAATTTACGAAGATTTTCTGTGTACTTTTTTTGCGAATCCTTGAAAACGTAAAAATATTTTCTTTGTGAAATCACTTGATTATAAAGTTACAAAGGTAAACTTACTAATACTACACATTGATTATTTGCACCTATACACTGTCAGTTCTGCACTGTACTTTTTTTTTTTTTTTAAATATAACAGGGCACATTTTTGTAGTTTAACAAAATGTTTATAAATGTTGAAAAATTTTCCTTGTAAAATCATTGGTGTGTAATGTGGAAAAAGGAAATTTGTTTGCAAAAAAACCTTAGAAAAAATGCGTAGTCAACCAAAATCATCGGTTCACCGAAAATTACTTATGCAAAGATCAGAACCTACGGAAAGCATTTTTTGGAATACAGTGAATATTTATAATAATTGCGTGCTTTAAAATAAAGAATTATAACTGAATAATACACTTAATGTATACAAATACAGAAGCCGCAGGAGTCTAGGGGTAAAATGCGTGGAATGTAAGCGCGGGGATAGTGGTTTTGCTCTCATAGTTTTACCGTAGCGGCTTGACAAAGTTACAATTTGCAAGTTACGGGAACATGGAATAACGAAAATCAACCGACTTGCTCGAAAGAAATCATTTACACTGAAATTATGTATTGCGCGAAGTATGCTAACATATTTAAAATCATACAACAAAGTCCTTTTAACTAACTTATTTTAAAAAATTGCCATAAATGACACACGTTGTCATCGGTTTCAGATTTTGTTTTGTACTAAGGAATTTCATTTTGTGTTTTCAAATCCTTGAAAAAATTGCTTACAACATCTTATTTCACGTGTAAATTATTTCGTTTGAGTAAGACACTTGGTTTTAATTACTCGTATGATCCTGTAACTTGCAAATTCTGACTTTGTCAAGCCGCTATGGGAAAACGATGAGAGCTGAAAAAAATTTCCAAGTAGAAAATGTAGTCAGAAGTAACGTTTGTAAAACTAACACTATGACGTACAAACAGAAAACATATTTTGCATTTTTGCCACGTGAACGCTGTTAAAGTGTTTGTAAACGTTTCACGTTGAAGAGGCTGGAAGGTAATTTTGGGAAGAGTACAATGATGACCAGAGATCAGTCTCCCGTCCCTCTTTATAGAGCTGAGGTAGTCACGTGGTGGGATATTGGCGACACAGAGTATCGATCACCTGGTGCCGACAAAGTGCCGCCAGGACGCCGTCTGTCCTCCCCGACATTGCATCTCCCTGGGGACAATCCTGCCAACTGTCCGAGTAAGCATCTCACTACAGAGAATCTGTAAAGGGCTGATAAATTCGCGGACTCTTCCGTGGATGACGTAGAAATATAGTCGTGTTTAGTGCAAGCACGTTCCTGGTTGTAATAAAACAGGTTAACCATTTACGGTGGCCACTCTTTGCAACAAAAAGAAAATTCCCTGATATTTCCCTGATTTACCTGATAGAAAACCAAAAATTTCCCTGATTTTTGCAAGTACGAAAACAACATTTTGGCATGTTATTCAACACGTTTTCCAAAAAAGATAAGTATTTTAAGTCCTTTCTGACATTACTGTCAGTGAACTTGACAAAACATCCATCAGAAATAATTAGCAGCCTGACAATGTAGTATAATCACACCTACATAACGGTAACTTTCCCAGTAAAAATATTATAATACTCTCAAAACTCCATTATATTCCTTCCTATGACTTATACGGAAGCTCAAAATGAACGAAGCAAGAAAAATTCCCTGAACTATCTCAGATGAACCGAAAATTCCCTGACATTTCCCTGATATTTCCAGATAACCACAATTTCCCTGATAATTCCAGGTTTTTCAGGTTTTCCAGATGGGTGGCCACCCTGCTGAATTTCGTTAACAAGTTAGTTTACAGCTTTAGAAGTTTAATAGTGAGAGATTTTGGTCAGCGCTTAACATCTAGGTCTTTAGGGCTGGTGAGCGGTGGCATGAGGAGTATGGAGCAGCGCCGGAATGATAAGGGTGGGGGAAACGGGAGATCCCCGAGAAAACTCTTCGGCACATGCGAAAATCCGGGGCCCGACCCCACCCGGAATCGGCCTTGGAGGAGGTGAATGGCCTGACCCCTCGGCCACCGCGGCCCCAGCAGTATAATAGAACGAATGTTATGACTAGCGGCCGGCAAATTTTGCGGATTCAATAGCCATCATATTAGAATGCATCGTCCTATACGTAGTCAAGCCCTGACCATTTGTTCACTAGCTGCTACTCAGCGGAACAGCGGACAACGAATAAATTAGGCTCGGGCTCGATTATGCATAGCATGGGACAATGAATTCTAGCATGTAGGTCTTTGAATTCGCGAAATTTTGTTCCTGGCCCTAGTTACGACTATCGCTGCACATTCACAGCTGTGAAACTCCCCTAGACATGGAACAATTAGAGATTTGTGTGTGTGTGTGTGTGTGTGCCGTCGATGTAATTGACGTAGTGTCCCAGTTGCTAGAACACTCGCCTCTCGCCAAGGTGATCCAGGTTCGACTCCCGGCGAATACTGGATTTTCGCACGTGAGAGTCGTGCAGGATGATGCCGCTGGGTGGCGCCTTTTCTCTGGCATCTCTCGTTTCCGCGGTTCTTCTTATTCCAACGGTTCTTTGTGGGGGCCTCACTCCATGTCACTTTTCAGGGCACGCAGATGCATATGGGTGGCTTATCAAAGTCTACAATTCAGGATGTGACGGATACCCTTAACCTCGTATATCCTCCTTTTACTGTATTATTGTTATTATTTATAGATGTTTTCCAACCTAAGTAACTGTTACACAACGCAGACCTGAGTAGTTTCAGCGCTTCGTATTTATTTTTACTGCAGTTACTTAACCTAACTAAATCGACCTTTCTGTCAGAAATAACATTTTTCCACACAGTAAGAACAATTTTGTAGAAAGTCCTCCCTGCAAATTTATTTTGTATTTACCACCAAATATTTTTGTGGTGGCCACAATAATTTAGTTGTGTCAACAAAATGTTTTGTGGTGCCCAGAAAATAAATTTTGCAAGGTAAATAATCACAAAAAAAATTTTGTAGCTGCCACAAATACATGTTTTCCGTACAAATTTTGATATAATGTATGCTAACTTCAACTAATTTAAACTTATCCAAACCAATTGTCACAGGGGAATGGGAATGCTCACGTAGCCTACATACGTGGAGAACCTTTTGAGACGTAGTCGTAGTTCTCACGCTAGACTCTTTACTGCCATTTATTAAGTGTCTGACGTTCTCTACTGGGCGTCAACTACGTTTTACTGTTACATAATCATGTTATTTCTGTGCAAAGTCCGATTCACTGGATTCCATTACTGAACTGAGCTAGTCTGGGAAAGCTTTGCCAATGTGAACTTAAGTCGTAAGTTTTATCATATCGAAAAACCCCGGCATTCTACTAAAAATGACAAGTACATAACCGCTACCTAATTTACGTAACTAGCCCGAGAATTGATGTCTGATGGAAATATCCAAACACACAATAAGGACCTAAGGACGCCCTACATCGAACAATTCATGATTGTAAAACTGTACCAAACACTGCCCAACCTTCACACATTACATTAAGGGTGTTCACGTGGTAAAAATTTATAATTTTATATTTGCATGGCAGTGTGTTCATTTCATACACGTTATTTGTGCGTACATTTTCCACATGTAAAATTTTTTTAGGTCTCTTACTTTTCCCACAACGGCATGCCCAAAATTGGAATTTACAAGTTACAGGAACGTAGTAATAACAAAAACCGAGTGACTTACTGGAATGAAATAATTTACACTGAAATTAGATAAGAACTATATGCTAATATGTTCAAAACATTTAATACAAAAACTCCTAAAAATTGAGTAAATTGTGATCATTTTCAGATTTTTGTTACAAAATTTGAAGGAATTAAATTTTGTGTTTTTAAATATTTTAACATTACCCGTAAGATATAATATCGGTGTAAATTATTTCATTTGGGTGAGTTGCTTAGGTTTTGTTATTACTATGTTCCTATAACTTGCAAATTTTGACTTTGTCATGTCGTTATTGGAGAACTATGAGAGCTAAAAAAAAATTATAAATGGAAAACGCTGTCACAATTAACGTCTATAAAAGGTACACTATGCCGTGCAAATAAAAACTGATGAATTTTTGCCACGTGAACGTACTTAATAGTAAATTACCACAGACTAAGTAATTGTAGGTTGCATAGTTTTCATATAAGCGCATGCCAAAGTAGTGATTTGACTACTTTGGATACTTACATAAACATATTCCAACGATACGAATGAAATAATTTGGAATGAAAATATAATGGACTACAGAATATCACCAATATAATTTCACGTAAGAATTATCTGTGTTAAATTAAACGTCTTGAATGTATCTAAATTTCTGCGAATCTTCGAGAACCTGTATTAAAAAAATAGTAATAATTGATACAGCTCGAGTTACTGGGAAAGTCGCAAAAATGTGTGCGTTATCTTTGTATACCTAACACCATATGTAACCAATATATCTGTGAAGTTAAAAAGACTGTGGTTGCGGGAAGGAAAGTTAGCGCAATAGTGGTACATGTACAACTGCCCACACACTGCAGTGAACAATGTTGCTAAAGTGAGTGGAATCCCAAAAGTTTGTGGAATTTCAAGTGACTTATTGTCGAATTTTGCGTTGAATTTGGGTCTGCATATGGGATTTGTGTGGAATGCTCAATTATAAAATAAATAAAAGTAATAATTTTTAAATTATTTTATTATTTATACGTGTAGTAACATGTCTGAGTACATTTACGGAATATAAGTGAGAACCTAAACCAAATTTTTTTCCCCTTGAAGAGTCACTGTCCGAAAAATATTGGGGTAAACTCGCTCTGTTAAGGGCGCTGCCTACCTTGAAGCCACGGCGGGAGAAAGCATAGGGTTTTACAGGTTAAATGATTTTCCACCTGGCTCAGTAACGATTAAAGTTACATGTGTGCCACCACTGACTTTTTTGTTCGTCTCGGTGCCGCGTTCATTACTATGGACAGCGTAGGCAGTTTTATTCAATACCCTGAAAATTGTGGGCAAAAAAATCATTTTTACACACACAAAAAAAAAAACACGCGAAAATGGCTATCCATAATTTATTTTCTGCAATTTTATTTGCGCAGCAATATTCTCCTTACCTCGTCGCAGAGAATGGTTTTCGTCCGGAAGCAATATCACAAAAGGTGACCGAGTGTCATTGAAAATATTTTAACATGTAAAACCCTATTCTTTCTCCACCAGGGCTCCGAGGTAGTCACGCCCTTAAGTTGCCAGCGTTCACGTATGTAAAACACGGACGTTTTTATTTTCCGTTTAAATTTTCAATTTGTGTGGAATTTAGATGAGGTGTCTGTGAATTTTGGGATGGTTGGTCTGGTAACACTGGTATTAACAGAAAATGAAAAAGTAACTGAGGACCTAGTGCACGCAATGCTGGGCCACAGACTAGATAGTAATACAGACGTGAAATGACGTGGCGGCTCGTTTGATACGAGCGAACTTCGCCGCTTATTGGTTGTTTATACCAGTCCCGTGTATGTTTGGCTCCTGTATGTTACAGCAGGATTCCTGTTGGCCTGGTTGCCGGCTGGCAGGGCAGCCACCTTACGCTGATTGGTAGTAGGTGATCCCGCCATGTTCTGGCCAGGGAAGACGTTTTGCTGGCGTGTGTGACCAAGGGTGGATCTAGGGGGGCAGAGAGGAAGACTGCCCCGGTGGTGAAATGTAATTTGTCTACGCACCATAAAAATTAATTCATATAAATTAGTAAAACTTTCTTTACACACAACCATTAGGCCTACAAATCTGGGGTGTTTCTATGCGGCACTTAATAAAAACATTTTTTGAAGACGCTTCTCTATTGCGTAGGCCTATGCGAGTGCATTACAATGAATATTACATATGACATTGTAAAATAAATAGTAATGACAGGTTTTATGTAATTATATAAAAATGTTATAGCGTCATTTACGCGAGTGCAGAACAACGTATGCAAGATACATTTATTTCTGTTGGGTTGAGTGGACTGATTGGAGAAGGGGGTGGGAAAGGTGGGCGAGGAAGAAAATCACAATTCTTGCCCCGGGCGAAGTAAAACTCAAATCCGTCCCTGCGTATGACCGAGTTCGCTGTCCTACCGACTATTTCGCTTCTGTATTCCTAACTATTCTGTAACTGTGGAGTTTAATCAGTAGGTCACTGACCCAGCAAGATTCCCGCAACTATTACGGCACAGCAAACTTCCATTTGTTTGCACAGCCTGGAAATGTTCGTGTTCACACGATGGTTCCAACTCTCAGCTCTGCAGCTTGTGACGATATCTCGGCTAATGTGACCCTACCTCGGAGAACCGGGAGCTTTTAACCAACACTTAATAATTGAGAGACAGAATCGAGAGTAACCCAGAACTGGAAATGGGGGGCGTTTAAAAATTTAACACTCAATTAACAAATGAAAGAGGCTTTGGGATGTGCGTGGGCGAGGAATGTGGAGCGAAGCCTAGCGTCAAATGAACAGTCCTGGCGGGTATTACTCTTTATTAATGCCATACACTCGGGTTTCTGCAGCCCGTCGTGAATTAAAGATAGGTAACCCTTACATCCACGGTGAACCATTCAGTAGACGGTTGCACGGGAACAGGATTTATGGTCCTAACTGTACTAATTATTAACCAGCGTCCAATTACAAAACGTTATCCACAAATCAAACAAGAAGAATTCACTGGTGTGAGGACGTAAGCCTTCGCTCATGTATATGTTGACGAAACTTGCGTTGAATGACAAAGTACAAAAACAGAAGAAACAAAACACAAAAAAGCAAACCCAGATGAAACTAAAAATTACTGGCCAAAATACTCTGGGACTGTTTTTTCTATTATTTTTTTTGTTGTGTACTTAGTTATTTAACACAAGTTCGTTCAACAAAATAAGAGCAATGGCGAATGTCCACAAACCAATGCATTGTTATTGTAAACTCTCAGTCCAACAAAGATTTAAATATCTCAGAAATCAAACTGTCATTTGAGTTGAAAACGTAATTTTTAGTTACCTATTTTCACAGCCGACAATATCGACACAACTCATATTATACATTAGTTCCTAGGCCCTAGAGAGCAGATCAATGATACCAGTTCAGTCAGGGCCATGGATGTGCTATCTTAAAGAAAGTTAAATAATTAATTCGTGAACTAAACACGTGTATGGGAGTCCCAAGTGGGTACAAAATACTGACAGGTACCACTACGATCAAACATTTTTTTTTTTTTAATTTTACAACGAAAATCCCTGGAATCTCAGTTGACAAAGGAAATGCTTGTAAAACTGCAAAGGTATTTCGTTTAAATATACAAAGAATATATTTGTACAGTTACAAGGTGTAAGTATCATATATGCACTTAAAGACGAAGATTAATTATATGTAGAGGCAGTGATTTTTTGTGAAAAGAATTCTGCAACAACTTGTATCAGTGCCTTACGTGCAAACCCGCAACACTGCTTCGTATTTATTGGTAAAACATAATTGAAAAGAGGCGTGGCTCATTTGACTGTACAAACCAGAACAATGTTACCGCGATTTGCGGGTAGGACTCCGAGATGCTGAAAGTTAAAAACTTCCAATCACTAACCATGAAGCAGAGAAACATGTGTTCACATAAGGCATTGAAACAAATTGTTGCAGAATTCTTTTTACCAAAAATCACTGGCTCTAATTATGTTTTCTATTTATTGATAAAATGGAGCTTAGTTTTGAATAACTGTTGAACAACTACCGTTACATAGAATTATTTTCGAATGGAAAAAATTATTCACGGAAGAACTAGTATTCTAACATGCATCCTTGCAGCAACTTTGACTCTTTTATTATTATTATTATCATTATTATTATTATTATTATTACTATTATTATTATTATTACATTCCATGTAAAGTTCAGTGACTGACTAAACTTTCTTATTTTTGAAGTACGTAATATGAATATTAACTTAAAATTTATTATAAAACAATATTTATACGTCGTCAAACTATTTAACAAATTTAACAATCTTGATTAAATAAGGTTGAATTATTATACCATTCAATTACATACGAAATCACTGATAAAGTATTAAGTTGAAACATAAATATTACAACATTGGAAGTAGTGTTTAGGCATTGACTACAAGAAATACGAAAATAAAATTAACGTTCTTCAGTATTACCTTATGTCTCCACAACCCTTAAAAACCGTTCAGGTGTGAAAAATTAATGATTTTATATTTGTACTAAATAGTGGTTGTTTTGTAGACGTTGCTAGTGACCTTCCCAGGTAAAATTTATTTAATACATTGTGTTCCCAAAAACGGCATGTCAGTGTCCGAATTTACACGTTACGGCAGCACACACCCGAAAACCAACATACTAACTGAAATCGAATAACTTACGCTGAAATTAAATACCATGGGCTACGTACTAATATTTAGGACTTTTTATTTTATTTTAAAAGAATTACCGAAAAATCCTTGTGTTACCAAACAAAAGTTTAGAAATGCGTTCACAAGTTCTCATTGCTAGAGTCAGGACTTTGTGATGAAAATAATTTTATACCAATTGGTTTTAATGCCTTATGTGGACATCTGTACCTCTGCTTCATGATCAGTGATTGGATGTTTTATCTATCTCTTGTCTTGGAGGCGTTACTAGCCAATCATAGACGTACTGTGTCACAATAACAGTATTCTTATTGGTGTATAGATGACACGCGATAAAGTGAATATTTTTCAAGACCATTGTTTCTAGAATAATAATTCAAAAATAATATTCATCGTGTACTTAGAAGTAAACTTATTAGTACGGTGTCAGTTATAACTATGATTGTTATTATTAAAGTTGCAGGAAACTATAAATTATTGAAAATAACAGTAACTAGCGCAGAGACGTAGTCATGGCCAGAAAGAAGGTCAATGTGGTCCAGGCACCCTCCTTACCTTCTTTTTCGCATAAGAAAACTGCTTAAGGGTGTTCAAGTGCGATAAATTCATAATTTTACATTTTTTATGAAATAGTGTCAGTTTTGTAGACGATACTTGTGAGTACAGTTTCCACTTACAAAAACATTTTAGCGTCCATAATTTTCTCGTAACGGTGCGACAAAGTCAAAATTTGTTTGTTCTGCTGCCAAGCAAATAGTAAAAAACAGCTTACCTATTTGAATAAAATATTTCACTGTGATATTACGTCTCATGAGCTATGCAATAAAGTTTTTAAAAGACCATAACGTAATATTTTTAATTTTTTAAGAAATCACAAGTGTACTGGAGAAAAGTTGAAAATTCAGCAATTTTTTAAAATACAAAAATAGATTACGGGATTTTTTAAAAATATTTTATTACATAGCCCGTGGCTTGTTAATTCACTCGTGAATTATTTTACTTACATAAGTGAATTAGTTTTCACTATTTGCATGGCAGCAGAACATGCCAATTTTTATTTTGACGTGCCGTTATGAGAAAACTATGCGAGTTAAAATTATTTCGTAAGAGGAAACTGTACTCACAAGAATCGTATACAAAACTAACACTGTATCATATAAACATAAAATTATAATTTTTGTCGCACTCGAACACCCTTAAATAGCACCAATTTACAC
>PNEQ01110159.1:16528-42120 GCA_003012365.1 Medauroidea extradentata
CCCCCCCCCCCCCCCCCCCCGTCCGCTTCAATATATAATCCTGGCTATAGCCCCGACTAACGTTTCAAAAGTGCTCATTTTATACCGAATCACTTATAGCCAAATGAGACAGCCAGCCCAGTCTGAACAAAGACTCACTGCCAATTTCCATGGAGCAAAGCTGTCGATGTGAACGTACGGCATTGAAAAAAAATTGAGCAAAAAATCTTTTTTGCGGAAAACTCGTGGCTCTACACATTGTAAAAGCATATGAAAAATTTTTTTCCTCACATGCCATCGACGTAGACGGCGGCGTGCTGCTGTGAAACCAGATATTCCTAACGTCGACTGAGGTGACATGACATGTCGCGTTATTCCGGCACGTCGAGCAGCTTCTAGTCGACACGTTGCGTGAGGGTAACTTGACCCAGGGCGCACAAGCTGGCTCGTCGAGGGGCTTCAGGTCATGACGGGATTTACCCAGCTCGGTAATGTCTCTCTCGCTGCTCCTAACCACCTGCACTTGGCCAGGTTCACTGCACATCTCTATCTTGTATTCATACAGATTATACAGCAAGAGAAGTTCTCAAGCGGAAAGACAGACATCAGTTTGTTGTGAGCTTTGCGCTTAGAGGCGGTGATACAAGTGGTTAACGAATAAGAGTCGGCCTTACAGCCCGAGGGAGATCACGGTAGTTGTAGTCCAAAATCACATACAGTCAAGGACGTCCATTAAGGCGGGGTGGCAGGGTGGGGCCTGAGCCACTCCCCTTTTCCCCCAATGTTCAACAATGTGTTTAGTTTTTTAATAAAACGAATATCAACCTATTTGCAATTTGATAAGTTTCATAATCAACGCCGTTTCTTGTGTCGAAATATGCCAGTGGCTACAAATTTATACACAGACTATATCCATTCCTGTAGACATAAACATATATTATTATCTTGCCCCTCGCCATCTGTAAGATGGGCGCCTTTGCGTATAGTAACAACTTTGCTGTCCTGTGCGCAGCCAGGTTCGTTTGGGATGGAAGGCTTAGATAGTTAAATTAATTTATTAAATTACAACTTATTACAATCTCTATTAAGACACATTACATTAAGTACAGCGTACAACACTCGTGATTCACCTTCTTTAAATAAACATTTACATATATTATGTACAGTAATCTTCCTAAATGTCTAATTTACTACTAAATTGTTTAATCAATTAATTAATGGTCTCTCTCTCTCAAATCAGTCCTCCGATGAAACAAGCCTATATCTAGAAATGTCTCACAATGCACAGCCACAGCCCGAACTATTCGTCCACTCTCACACTTACAACACTCCAAGTGTGTTATCGTCATCCACACCTGCCTAGTCTCGCCTTGATCTGCTGGTCCCGCCTCGTCCCTCGCTGCTAAGTCCGTAGCGAACACTTGCCGGCTAAATGCCACAGTAACTCTGTCGCTGCTCGCAGTGGGCCGGTATTTATAGTCACCTACAACGACGCTCAGAATATTCTCAGAGCTCGCCGACAACATGGCTGATGTTAGCTGATCTCACCAGGTGTTACGGTAACAGTCAGTCACGTCCGAGCTGAATGTCTGTCAAGGATGACTGACTGACAATTGCCCATCCATTGAGAAAGCACGTGACGTCAACCTGGCCCGAGTGACCCGAGTCGCCAGGACGCGAAAATGGGAGAGTATTAAAGGTCGAAGTACCATTCTCGAAGATAACAGCATCGACTTGATGTACACAGTTGTACATTTCGTTGCGCCAACCAAAACTTTATGATTGTGCACGTCGCGGTTCGTAATCACACCTCATGAGTTATTTTGTTATATCGCTTAGCCAATAGTACAGAAGCAACTAAATGCAGGCCCATATCACTGCGTCATCGAGCAGCCAGTGAGCAGATAATGTATGCTTGAATATACACATGTTCTTGGAGGCTAGCCTACAGGTCAGTGAACCATCGAATTTTTCCCGTATCTAGTAATGATGCATAATTCAGGCACAAACAATTTTAATAAAATAATTTCCGCAGATAATCTAATAATACACTCTTAACCTGAAACTGTGAATATTCACAGTTTTCCAGTCATTTTCCATGGATTGAAATTGTTGAAACTGCGTCATCGGGAACTAGGGAAAAACTACAGATTGCATCAGGGAAATAAACTCGATAATTGAATATGTGAGTTTCACTACTTGGAAAAGAAATGAATTTTCGATTTACAAAAATAGTTTTGTTTTAAATTAATTTAAATTCTGCTTTTTCCTAAATTATCTCAAACGCTTACGAAAAGGTTGCATCAAAGTTAAAAACTCACCATAGTCTCCAAATTACTGAGTTATTAGTAGATTTTGTACCGATTAATTAGTTAAATATATCTACTTAATTAATCAGTTAACCCAATCTGCTGTTTTCTGACATTTGTATAAGTGACCATTGACAAAACAACTGTGAAAAATTCACCGATTCAAATTCAGTGTGTAAGGCACTTAATATACATTAGCGTAAATGTTCCAGCATTTAACGAGACATATATCTTACAGAAGTCTTTGATCACTATCGTTCAGTCTTGGTCGTGGATGCTGATGAAAGATTCTCAGTACGAGAGGAGCCGGGTTCGATTCTTGGTAATGCCAGGTATTTTTTCAATGGCTGTTCACAAAGATATATGAAAAGCTGAACAGGTATTTTGTTGTAATTAACAAATATTACACTGGACAACAAAACAAAACCAAGTAGGCACAATTGTGTTACAGAAAGAAGTCTTTATTTCCCCGCGCCGGATAAACTTATACTTCCTTCTTGATACTAAGGCCCGGTTTCACCAACCTCTGTTAAACATTCGACACTTGTTAAAGATGATTAGCAGAAGATTTAACACGTTAAATCGTCTGATAATTATATGTAACAAATTTTTAGTGCTTAACAGAGGCTAGTGAAACCTGCCCTAAGGCTTCGGACTTCAGTAACAGAAATATGTTAATCATTTTATTTAGAGCTTACGTGTGGCATATTGGTTACTTACTGTTGAAACTACACATGCCTGTTATGTGTTGGTAACCTTGCTAACTATGTGTACATATAGCCTTCCAAGTTTTGTGAAGCACTAACAGTGTTTTATCACGATAATAAATAAGGCGTATCACGACATCTAAACGTATCACGACATTAACAGGCATCACGATATTAAGGCACATAACGGCATTAAGCACATCACGACAATAAGTCACATCACGACATTAAGGCACATCGCGACATTAAGTCGCATCACGACATTAAGGCGCATCGCGGCATTAAGGCACATCACGATATTGAAGCACATCACGATATTAACGTACATCACGATATTGAAGTAGGCCTACATCACAATATTAACGTACATAAACATATTAATGTATATCACGATATTAAAGCAGGCGTATGTCACATATACTAATTCATATCACGATATTAAGGCACTTCACGATTAGTGTTCTGAAGCTTCGGAGAAAACCGGAAAAATTGGGGAAAAAACAGGGGAAATCGTGTATTTTTTCCTTTAATGTGAAAATGGGAAAAATTGGAATTTTTCATCAGGGTGAAAAATTACGGAAAATTAAAAAAAGAGAAAAAAGGAAATTGCAATAAAAACAACCTTACAATTTCTGAAATTCAAATCTGAATGTTAAATGTTTATATATCCGGGCCTATTTGCCGATACACAAAGTACCCTATGAGTACCACGAAAATGAAATATTCAGTAAATGTAATACAAAGATTCAAATAGAACATCAAACTTGGTACAGTAAAGAGTAGAGTTTTTTTCCCAGTCATAATTGACATGTGAAATTAGACACTGATTGCTGTTTGCCAGGTTGCGACTTACGATCGTGTGTGTGATTACCAGTAAACAAGTTACTTAAATTACAGTAACGTGATGCTTCTGTAGTTCCCCTTATCTTACAACTGTAAAGTCCTCATGTTAAACCTTCTGTCCACACTCCCACACTCATGCGCCTTGCTAGTAAGTAAACGTTCAGAATAAATCAGATAGCCCTGTTCTCCGCTTTTATCGTTATTTTAATTATCTTGCATAAGTTACTATATATTATTTAACCACCACAGGTTTAGTATAATTTCACAACGATTTTAAAGAAATTATTCCAAAGTTTGCAGTTTTACAGAAAAAAATCGTGATTTTTTTCAGGTTTTTTTTTTCTTTCACCAATTTTTCTGGAAATTATCGAACCCGAATCACGATATTAAGGCACATCGCGATATTAATGTTTGTCACGATTTAAGGTTTATCACGATATGAAGGTATATGAAGATATTAAGGTATATCAAAATCTTATGGTATATCGAGATATTAAGGTATATCAAGACATTAATATATATCAAGATATTAATATGTATCACGATAGGGTCGGTGCACGTTACTACAAAATTATTTGGTTGTGCCAAACAAAGTTTAAAGTCAGCTAACTTTTCCTCTCAGTGAACACAATTTTGATGCTCAAATAGAAGAAAGACCAACTTCACACATTTCATTATAAATGTCTGAAATTTTTTTGAAACTCTTCGTTAATTTAAAAATGAAAAAAAATCGCTAACAGGTTTTTATTGAAATAATTAATGAAATTTGAGACTGCGTGTGCTGGGTGGTTGAAACAGTTTGCATGCGACCCAATGCGGCTCTGGTTACAATCATTACTGGCGACTTATACATTGAACGTTAAATAAAAACATACACTAGAATGTCACAGGAACCATTTACTGTTGGACTCCAACGTGCTGTGTATAATATATACTGAATGTTTTGTGTCGATATTGGTAATCGACAGGGACCGCAAGTTTTCGCGAAAATTTTTTCGCACCAGTTTGTTTGGGCGCCCTACGTGCACATCTGCAGCTGTGCTTCATGGTTATTGGCAACGTGTCTTTGTGAAGTGACGTCACTCATTAGACTGCACCAATCAGAACAAGGTTACCTCGACATCGCACGTTTGTGATTGGAGGATACAAGGCAAAGACGATGCGAATTGAAACATCTAACCAATGACCACAAAGCACACAGCTGCAGATGTAAGACGCTGAAACAAAGTGGGGCAAAAGTATTTTCGCGAAAACTTTCTGCCCCTAGCTATCGTTTGTTTCAGGGTGCGGTCTACCGCAATTTTCATCACCATTTTTTGTTTTTTATTTGAACCAGATATTTTTTTTCTTATTTTAGACACAAAATGTGACTAAATTTGGCTCTTATGAATTGTTTTCATTTGTCATAGTTTTCGCGTAATGGCTTGTTAAAGTCATATTTTGCATGTTTCCGTTTTAAGGACTACACTAAAACCAACTGATATACCAAACTAAAAAAAATCGCAGTGGATAAAGACATTGCAGGCTACAATGTCATGTTAGTGAAAATAAAGAATAAAAATTATTTGTATTTTTCAAAAATGCTGAAACTGAAAATAAAAGTATTAAAAAATGCAATATTTTTTTTTTAAATACAAATAATTTTTATTCTTTATTTTTGTGAGCATGACATTGTAGCCTGCAGTGTCTTTATCCACTGTGATTTTTTCGAGTTTGGTATATCAGTTGGTTTTAGTGTAGTCCTTAACACGGAAACATGCAAAATATGACTTTAACAAGCCATTACGCGCAAACTATGACAGGTTAGAAAATTTCATAAGAGCCAAATTTAGTCACATTTTGTGTCTAAAATAAGAAAAAAATATCTGGTACAAAAAAAATGGTGACGAAAATTGCGGTAGCCGCGCCCTTAAAGCACTGCTCTCTATCCAATATGCTCTGTTAGAACTGTGCAACTTTAACACAGAAGATGTATGATTTGTCAAAAAACTGCTCACATGTCACAAATTGCATCATCCAATAATAGGACAGAGACACTACAGTTTTTATACTATGTCGATTAAATGTCTTCTACAAGTTTTTGAAATCTAGTATGGAGAGAGTAAAAAATAACCACCCTTGATAAAGATATTGGCCAACTTTCTGAGCAAACATTTACCCAGAATGACGCATTTGTTAAGGCTAGGCATCAGTCGCCATACTGAATTATTTTATTTTTCGCTCTGATGAAATTCTGAGAAAAAAAAGTTATTGCTGTTATAATTTCAGTTCCATTTACTTTGCATTGCAATAAAGGCATCGCAATTGAACATTTAATGTATATTTAAGCTGTAATTATTTGAGCAATTTTTTTTATTCTTAATTTGCTGTACTGATTGTGCTAAAAGTTCAAATGCGATTCTTTTATTGTAGCGTAAGGTAAACAGAATTTATGTTATAGTAACACACTTAACATTTCTCTTCTCAGAATTTCATAAGAGCGAACCAAAAAATAATTCAATATGGCGACTGATGCCGAACCTTAAGCGTAATCGGTTGGGCCGGTATTAAATATATGAGATTTCAGCCTCAGCGATTGTTCTTCTGAAATACACAAACAATTTTTGCTCAGAAATATTGGCAAAACCCTATTGTCTAAGTTGGCTGTTGTAGTGATTAGGCCTATTTGCAAATTGGCTTTGAGAAACCTACAATTTTAAACTGGTGCATTATGTACCATGTCTTATTTAATTGTACTCATATTAGAAGCAATACAATATCGATGGACGGAGAAGAATTTGGGGAGGAAGGGCGAGGAGGGGGAAGAAGGAAGGAGGGTGAACACAAATTCGTTTTAACTCGCGAGCCATAATCTGCAACTTCCAGAATGAACTCTTTAGCGCGGGCAAGCGGACTGATTCTAACGGCGCGCAGAAATTTCCCTTCCGCCAGTCTTCCCGCCTCGAGTTGGACGTACAGTCGTTGCTGAGGAGAAGTGATGGAGGGAGGTGAGGGATGTGAAGGGGGAGGGGGATACCAACGTCCACGAGGAAAGGAAAGTTACCCAGTTTCCTCGGAGCAACTTCACAAGACATTCCGCGCGCCGTGGGATCCTCGCAAGGCGGCCTGGCAGCGGGAAAGTAATTAAGTGGTGAATACGGGATGTGGAAAAGGGGGAGGGTGAGTTTGTTAGGGGAAGTAGGGGTGAGGTTGTAAGGGATGAAGGAGAAGTACGGGGTAAGAAGATCGCCAGGGCATGAAGATAAGACCTCGACTTAATTTTTTTTTTCAGACGGCTGGAGAGAGTAAGCCATGTGACGTAACACACAACATTATAAAATTACCGTTAAGGTACTGGCGTTATTTTAAAATTGGATTTCAAAACCAGGGGTGGTCATGCCTATGGAAATGTAAGGAACATACACGTAGCCGTCTTTTTGGGTGTCACATCATGACGACATCGTGTTCAATAACTAATCATTATTTGATAAGCCCATAACCAATCCCCAGTTTTAAACACGTAAGTAAATAGCCAATGTCATTAGCTACATAGCTTATTTTTATGAGCATTTGACACAATGATGAATCAACACAAATGTTAATAACCTCAAAAGACTCAGTGCCATAATGTGACAAAAAAAAGGGGGGGGGGCTACATATGCGTTATAACCTATCTCACATAAGAATTCTATTTTTTGACAGTTGTGAAAACTATCATGTGTACACATTTCTACAGAAAAAATATTTTTAAATTTGATGTAATGCACAGTTTGAGAGCCAGCTGAGCATGTTTTTGCAAAAATTACTTACGAGAGAAGAAAACACTGCTTATTCCATGTCAACAACTGTAAAAATCAATGGAAACACAACTGTCAAAAAATGGCATTCTTACATGAGACAGACTATACAAGCCATCTCGTGACTATTCTTATTGGTTTAAACACTTGCCTTGCGGCCAATCACAGACGTATGACGTCGCAATTACCTTATCCTGATTGGTGTACTCGAATCAGAGAGGTGTCTGAACAAAGATACACTTAATAACCACGAAGCAAAGCTGCCAATGGAGACGTAAGGCATTGAAACAAAATGATGCAAAAAAATGTCTGCTACAAAATATAGGGTTAGTGTTACGATTATGATAAAAGAAACTCACGTTTAAGTAGGCTGACAGTCTTGTCTCAAACACGACGCCAAGGTGGATGTGTTTTTATGATTATATAAGAGTCCTGGTACATTCTGAAGGTGAAGTGACCCGGGGGCCGATATACCAGAGAGTTGGCAACAATACCTCCTTTATGCGTGGAGCACAAAACAACCGGATACTGTTCACAGTAAAAAAAAAAAAATTGGACATTTACAAGGTATATCTTGTAAACTAATATCATAACATTATCAGTCAGGTAATAACAGTAAGATGTCTGAAACCTTTTAAAGTAGTTACAAATATTGCAAACACCTTTGGGAACTAGTAAATAAAATGTTAATGAGCCAATTTTTAGATCTGAAACAAAACAAACCTAGAAGACCTGCCACATTTTACAAATCATTTCGTACTTTACCAAAAAATTTTTGGAAGCTAGTTTCCAAAAAAATTTGTAACACTATAAAAATTTGTTGTAAAATGAACCAGACATAAGCTGTAAATAAACAAAATTTGATTGAATACTTTCATAAAGGTTTATAAGTATACAAAGAAATTTGTAAAAGTGCAAGTTTTTCGTAAATGTTACAAAAATATTTTGTAGTGTTACAAATTTTTTTTTTTTTTTTTGGAAACTGCGAATGTTCAAAAAAAATTTTTTTACTGTGTTTATGTAGTATTATTTTTCCAACGGACTTAAAAAGTTAGTGGAACGCTAGCGATTTGTATGTTTGAGGCACGGAAACGAAGAAGATGATAAGACGAATATAACACGTCAGTCAAACACATCATCGCCTCTAGGCGCGGAGGACTAAACTAACCCGCGGTGTTTTCGTAGAAAGTGTTATTTAACGGGACTTCAAGCGATGACCCTGTAATTGTACTTGTGGAAAGTACGTGGTAAAGTACAACGCAGGTTTGCGTGATCTTGTTTTAAGAAAATGGTTGATATTTTAGTGAATGTCATTTTTATCACTTTGTGAGGAGATTAGTAATGTTTTTAGTTTGTGTATGGCATTTCTGAAACCACAGTGACACAGTTCGAGGTGTCTTATTTCCATAGATAAACGCGTTGGAAACAATTGTAATATATTTAAACAAAAAATAATCTTTCCGTACGACACTACAGCACGACTAATGTACCAGGTCAACTATCTCTTAATCTAGGACCATTTAATTTCATTTGAAGATACAAAATTTCAGAGTATTCTGACCCGGGGATGGGAGGGCTAATAGATCTTATAGTAGTGTGGGCTCGCTGAGATGAAGAAAAACTTCGGCGGTGGCATACAGGTTGAAAAGGTAACAAAGACTCACTTAATTTAATGTAACATGTCTGGGTTAAGCGTCGGCCTTAAGGCTCGGCATCAGTCGCCATATTGAATTTCATTTTTTTGGTTTTACGGAATTCTGAGAAGAAAAATGTTAAGTTTGTTACTATAATATCAATTGTATTTACCTTGCGCTGCAATAAAGCATCGCAGTAAAACTTTTAACGTATATTTAAGCCGCAAACAGTCGAGCAAATTAAGAATATAAAAATAATTGCCCGACTAATTACGGCTTAAATATACGTTACAAGTTCAACTGCGATGATTTTATTGTAGCGCAAGGTGAATAGAATTGATATTATAGTAACAAATTTCATATTTTTCTTCTCAGAATTTCATAATACCAAAAAATAAAATAATTCAATATGGCGACTCATTCCGAGCCTTAAGTGTTCCTCCATAAAAGTTCAGTAGTTACGTAAGTTTCTTCGAAATAATCTGTCACACGATTTCTACCAGGCGAGTAAAAGATGTTTTGCATAGTGCAGACATTATTATTTTAAAAGACACGCGAGAGGAGAAGAACAATTCGGGATGAGGTAAAAAAAAAAAAACTTTAAATGAAACACGGTCTTTTTATGTCGTTCACATTATGCCATTATACAATAATATTTAATGAAATTTTCTTGTAAAACTTTCTTGTTTGCACAGAGCACTTGTTTCGTGAAATTTCATAACTAAATTGGTGATGACGTGCCAATAAATAAGGAACACTGTTGTAACCTTCTCCATGTATTGCGAGTCATGTGTGTATATGCAGAGTGATCATGTGTTATATATACTATGGACGGAGTGAATACGAGCGTGGATGACAGACAGTTGTCGTGTAAGAACAAATTGAGATGCTCAGTAATAGTGCTGACGAGCTGGTTTTATGTATATGTATTTGTACGTGGATCAATGGTAATACAACGTGAGTTTTGTAAGTTGCTTGTGCTTACTTCTCCTAGTACATGTGGTAAAAGGTACTACAAACACTACTCGAATGTCCAGAGGATAAAAGCAAATATGGATCCACTAAACACGAACCTATGAAAGAATAATATTTTTAGTGTATAGTAGAAATTTCTATGGCTGCAACTAGACAAATGTATGAATCGAAACAATTATTTACTTCTTTTTTATTAATGTTATACTGTTACTTTAATTCTCCCTTTTTATTGTTTTGTCATTAAGACCGGGTTTATAAACTACGCAACCATACAAGAACGCTAGAAACGCAACAAATATTTCAATCGTTTACAAAATTCGCAAGCGACACGAAGTAACCAACCCTACCACTCTAAATTTCGGAGAGGCAACAGAAAATTTCCCTTTGTATTTTTCCTTTACGAATATGTTTTTTCACTCATCTTTGTTTTCTAGATACTCTGTTGTTTCGGTATTTTAAAATAGAAACTAAATAAATACTAGCACCGTGTATTTTAAGACGCATTCTTAACAAACACAAAAAAATGTAACGAAATGGCGGAATCACAGCCTTCTAGAGACTAGTTTCAAATGTTTTCACCAAACAAACTGTCGACATAGAAGGCGGTGAAACGCAAGAAGTTGAAAGTTGATGAACTCTTACGTTACAGTCTTGCGTACTTGCGTTTCTTGCGTATTTTATAAACGGGTATACATCGATTTCGTATGTTCGATTGTTTGCGCCTTGCGTAGTTTATAAACCCGGCCTTAGATACAAGTTTATTTTTTTAAATATTTTTTGTTCCTTGAAATGGTAATGTGTAATTCTGTTGTGTACATCGCATGTGTTTGTTGTAAACCAGCGGTGGGTAAATAAATAAACGTCGTCACTAGAAGGAGGCGGTAGAAGTACTTTTATTTTGTTTCGTGTGTATGGTTCAGAGAAACTTCCATCGATGCACACAGCTTTTACAAGCGATGGCAGCTGATGGCACCTCCATACCAGCCTGTCAGGCAGGACTGCAGCTCGCACACGACAAACTGCAGCTGATAACACTCAGACCTTGGAGTGAAAGAAGGAGGGAGGGGAGGGACGAAAATAACGTCACATTCCTGGCTCAGTTACAGATGGTGGTGGCAATTCCGGCGAGGTATTTCGCAGAGTTCGGCGCGCACGGTTATAAGCGCGACGCGGATAAAGAATGGACGAGAGGGAGAGAAAGAGCTGGAAGACTTCGTGTGACGACGCAGGAAGAAGGTGAAAGGACCCCGGTTTTACCGCCCAAAGGATATGGAATTCCTGCATCACGGGATTTACAACCTACGTCACCCTGACGGGGTGGGAATTGAATATAAACGGAGGTCTTCGTCAATTAATTTTAGTACGAGCTAGAATCCAAACAGTTGCGTATTTCTTCTACAACAAATGAATCGCAGCTCATAAGAAACTCCCTTCAGAATTTAAGGCCAATAAAAAATACTTTATTTATTTGAAAGATTTATTCTGTTGTGACTGGGACTGCACAGAAATAGGACAAAATATCTCAATTAAAATCTCCACGTTTTTAAGGGGATAAATTTATCATATTTTCAGCCAACTATATCACAAAACCTTTTTCCTAGATTGAAGCGATTGCTTGGCCTAGCATCTAGTGCTTGAATCAAATAACCCAAATATCGGCATCCGAAATCGTGCTTCAGAAATAGTAAACTAAATTTCGGCCAAAATATTTTTAGGTTCGCACTTTATTTTCTTAACACGATCCTGAAAAAAAAAAACTGGCAACTGTTAATTAACTTAACTAAACCAAAAATAGATTTTCGTACCACGTTCTCTAACGTGAAATATTGTGGACATACGCTATTGCAGTACTAAATCGCTCAAGAAAATCAATGTTGAAACACAAAAACAAACATGTAAATTGTAACCTGTTTGGCTGTAGTCAACACATACATAAACGTATATAAATATTTTAAAAGGTCATTACAAATTTTGTGAGATAAAAGCAAAAACATTAAATTTTCGAGTGAAAAATAAAACATGATAGACCAAAACAATACAAA
The DNA here is from genome assembly GCA_003012365.1 of Medauroidea extradentata. Lineage (NCBI taxonomy): Eukaryota > Metazoa > Arthropoda > Insecta > Phasmatodea > Phasmatidae > Medauroidea > Medauroidea extradentata. Next base: position 28,794 of record PNEQ01110159.1, read on the forward strand.
CAAGACAGCATACACAAGCAAAGATACAAAAAAAACACGGTCACACACTAGACAAGAAGACCAAGGAACACTTACTTTGGCGAAATATTTCTTCACCAACTTTTTCCAAAACCTTACGTGCATGTCTTGCAGTTCAGCTTTGCTTCGTTGTTATGAACTGACTGTTATTTGTGGAAAGACCTTTCTTATTTGATCTTACCAATCAGAACAAGTTTACGGCGATAACGCACGCCCGTGATTTGTAGTTAAACTTCAAGTCCATGCAAAGTAGTTTTTTTCCTCATTGGTGTATAAAATTCTAAAAATTTTTTAAATTCAAGACTAAGCGCAGTCATACGATGCACAATTCTGTGTAAGCATTTTGTAAAACAATGTGCCAATGGCTAAGAAAAAAATAATTTTGCTTAGATTTAGGCATATTATCATAACACAATTAGTAACTAACTGAAAATATATGAAAAAACTATTAAATATATTTCTACCAAAAAAATTAATTACAAATTGTTAGGAACCGTAAAAATTCGTGTTTTACTCAAGTCACAAGCTAGAACGCAAACAATTGTAAGTTCACGTCACGTTCGTAATTGTGCTCTGATTTTTGACACATTCTGGAGAGAGCTCGGGCAATAATTAAGAAGCATCTAAATTTTGGTCCATTCCCATGGTATCTTTACATTAAAGATTAGCCAATCAGTAGCCGCTGTCTAGTTGAGTACACATATCTATGGAGTCAGCGTTTGAGTACGCACATCTATGGAGTCAGCGTCTGAGTACACATGTCTACGGAGTCAGCGTTTGAGTACACATATCTATGGAGTCAGTGTTTGAGTACATATATCTATGGAGTCAGTGTTTGAGTACACATATCTATGGAGTCAGCATTTGAGTGCACACATCTTTGGAGTCAGCGTTTGAGTACACATGTCTACGGAGTCAGTGTTTGAGTACACATATCTGTGGAGTCAATGTTTGAGTACATATATCTATGTAGTCAGCGTTTGAGTACAATTGTCTATGGAGTCAGTGTTTGAGTACATATATCTATGGAGTCAGTGTTTGAGTACACATATCTATGGAGTCAGTGTTTGAGTACACGTATCTATGGAGTCAGTATTTGAGTAAACGTATCTATGGAGTCAGCATTTGAGTACACTTATCTAGTTAGTCAGCGATTGAGTACACATATCTTTGGTGCCAAAGTCTTAGTACACATATCTATGGAGTCAGCGTACAGATCAACGAGCCCGCAAATTATCCCAGTCTCTGAAAATTATGATAAATTTGTCACAAAACAATGTAGGGATTCTTCCATTTAAAAGTTATATTCAGTATTTTTTAAAAATCGATGTAAAACTACCAAACTTGGCCTTAAACACCTGAACTCGAATCCCAAAGCACCACCTGGTATTTCTGACAGCTGCGCAGCCCTTCCTACGATGGTCGCTTCCCTTCCATTTTAAAAGGACCACCGTAAAATTCAGAGTATGCAAAAAATGTTGGGAGGAAAAAAGTTAACGTGAGGTCATCGACTCCAGGGGTGAGCGGAAGAAATATGAGAGGTGAGGTGTGGTCTTTGGACGGGCTGATGGCCTGTGGCGTGCATCGAGGTTGTGGGTGTGTGTTGAGAAGGGAGGGGGTAGGAATTTGGGGGAAGCCATCATGCGGCCGCCAGCGTTGATGGGAACACCAGGAGGGGGTTAGCGATGGGAGCCACATCTGCCATTTGTCAGTCCCTTGCTGGTCCAGTGGTTCAACGTCTGAGGGGGTTGTGGGGGTGAGGGGGTTGGCGAGATGTCGATAACCCTCGCACAGATGTTCGCGTGGTCTCGTGTGATGGGCCGGGGGAAGGGGAGAAGGGGTGCAAGCCCACCCCTTTCAACCACCTCCTCGTCACCCCCACTAACCCAAACCTGCAGCATCACAGCGAGGCGTCCCGCGTGATGGACTACCAAGCTCTCTTCACCCCTGGCTCTCGACGACTCCGCAACCCGCACGCACCCCGATTTCGGGCCAGCCAGATTCATTTCCCCTCGACGTAATGGCCGGGGGATCTACTTCCATTTTCCCAGCCGCCGCTGACGAATCTCCGCGCCATCTCCGCGCGTGTGTGCGTGGCGTTCCTACAAGCCGTCCACGCAGCAACGAGGACCACAGAATATATTACATCTCTTTTTATCTCCTTTGGACTATGGAAATTGCGCCGATCCTAGCCTGCAAACCCACTACCGTTCCGTTCCATCACCATCGACTTTTTTTAAAAATCGGTTTTACTCATAGTGATCATTCCTTTGTTATTCAAATACCAATTACCTTTTCCCATATATCGCACATCAAGGATAATAGGTACATATCTATAAAATAGAAAAAAAAGTCAGGAAAGCGCTTTGAAAGTCTTTTCCTGGCCTGTAAAATCAGCATTTGCATAATTTTTCAGGTGGAGTTTACATTGTACTACATATATGGTCATGTTATGTTGAATACATCAAGCCCAATATCCAGATAAAAACTCAACAATCACATATTTTTTAAAAATATTGCTCTATTATTCTCAGAATGCGATACGAACATCTCTTCCACACGCCCAACCATTAGGGACTTGTAAAATTCGCCCATTTTTTTCGGCACACGCTAGAAATCAAACAGCCATGAGTTCGTGAAAACCGTTAGAAATGGGCGGTTACTTATTTTGACATGGCGGCTGTGTTGGCGCAGTGGCTAAAACAATTGCCTCCCAACAAGGCGATCCGGATTCTATCCCCGGCAGGATCGATCCCTGAATACATACCATGTGGGAATCGTGACGGACAATGCCGCTGGTCGGCGGGTTTTCTCGGAGATCTCCTGTTTCCCCCGCCCTTCTCCTTCCGGTGCTCTGCTCCATTCGCACATCATGTCAACTCTCACTAATGCTAAAGCCCTAGATATTAATTGCTCACAAAAAATATCTTCTCTTGTTTTGACAACCCCTGGAGAGCGCTGAACAAATAACAAAGAAGCAACTCAACGCACCAATAAGCAGCTGCTGTCTGCACGAGTACACATATATTATTAGAGGCTAGCGTACACAGTAAAAAAATTGTACATTTACAAGGCAAATCTTGTAATCTAATATCAGAACATTATCAGTCTGGAAATAATAGTGATTCGTTGAAATCTTTTAAAGAGGTTACAAATATTGTGAACATCTTTAGAAACTAGTAACATAAATTTAATGACCAAAATTTCCGATTTGAAACAAATTAAACCTAGGAGACCTGTCACATTTTACAAAACATTTCGTAACTAAAAAAAAATATATATTTTGTAACACTACAAACAATTGTTGTAAGGTGAACCAGATATTAGCCGTACGTATACAAATTATATTCGTAGATTTACAGAAATGTTTGTAAATATACAAAGAAAATCGTTAATGTACAAGATCTTTGTAAATTTTACAAAGAAATTTTGTAGTGCTACAAAAATCTTTTTTGGAAATAGGTTTACAAAAAAACTGAAACTTTTTTACTGTGTACTGCGGGGTGAACCCACGAATATTTTAGGTCTCTACCAATCACGTTCCTAGAACACAGAATGCGTAGTTCGTATGCTGCATTTATTTGGTACTGACATACTATACTGGCGTTATGGACCACCATTTAGGTTCGTAAATTGATCACGTGATCAGTACATTTGGGAATTTAGGGTTGGACACTTACTGAGGCGGTGTCACTAAATATACGAGTAGTTCCTTTAAGTAGAAGTGACCTTCAATTTTTCTCTCATTTTGACTGCGCCAATCAGGAAATGGTTAGAGCAACACCTCTCTTGATTTGCTGGTAGAACCGTAAGACACGTACACGCAAACGTATACTTACCACATAAAACGCTAACACAAGACACTCCAAGTGTGTTCTACAATGTGAGACGCAAGCGTATGCGGTAACGCAAGAAAGTTTGTCATCTCCAACTGTAACGTATCCGTGCTTGTGTGTAGCTATAACAATTGTGTATTTAGTCTTTTGCCTTAGTCTTGTTTACAACGTTTTTACACCTTGAGTTTTCACGGTAAACAATAAATTTGCCTTCGTGCACTCTCATTTGTCACTAAAGGACTACGTAACACTATTCGTTATGTACCACTTGTCAAATTAAACATTATTAAAATTAGTTTAATAATTTAAATATTGACTCACTTTTACACAGTTAGAATGCTACGGCTGTTAACACGCAATAGCCTTGCTACACAATTTATAACACACTTAACTACATAACAAATTAACTAATGTCGGAAATTTAGAGGAAAAATACTTTTTACTTTCTTAGGTTCCAAGTCTGTATGTATACGCATGCGTTTTCATGCACTGTAGAGATTTTTTTTTTACTCCGTGTGTTCGTTTCGTTTGCGCGTTACGCCTCCGCTCTCTCACGCTTCCATTCCATTGCAGAAACGGGCCTAAGACGCTAAGCGGTAAAATCATCCAATCACAGACCACGAAGCACCGCTGCAAATTTGCACGGTAAGCATCATAACAAATTTTGTTCAGAAATATTTTCACGCAGATCAGAGGCACGGACGATTGGAAGAGGCACGATTATTTCGCGTATTGGTTCTAGGTCAGGTTGAATGCCAGTAATGTATACTTCACTACTTCTGTGATTAGACGACACCTGTTCCAACACATCTTTGACGACTGCAAGCCAGTGATAAATAAGGAAACAAGTCGTGGTGGTAACACGTGTTACGGTTGCAAGCCAATGTGTGTATAGGTCTGAGAAGTCTAGGCTGTTGCCAGATTAATACGCGAAATACTCATGCCTTTAACGATTGGATATTTTTTACTCTCATCGTCTTGGGTTTACATCCGCTATTCACAGACGTGAAGTGATGGTGACGTAATAATCACGTTCTCATTGGCACAGTCAAATAAGTGACGTCACTGTACAAAGTCAATATGCTTATAACCACGTAGCAATTGCAATTGAGGCAATGAAATAAAGTGGTGCAAAAATCATTTTGTGAAAATCGGAACACCTAGTATTAAACCATGCCCTATTAATATTACTTACCAATTTACTGTGTGATTTAAGGGCTTGGGCCCGAGTTTCTCGACTTTCGAGAGAATTATTTTTTTAAATCCATACGAGACTCAATATCGTAAAATTGCTTCGTAACTTTTTTGCAAATTGGTTTTACTATGCAATGTAATTTTTCGAGACAAACTGTATGACGAGTATAACTAATTTATCAATTAAAAGGAAATTTCGTTAATTAAACTAATAGGCAACTATTTTTCAGTCTTCTGACTCGACAAAATTAGAGTATGCAGTTTAGATTTTACGATATCGACTCCCATTTATGTTTTAAAAATAATTCACATTATGTAACATACCGCGTGTTGCGGACTAATAAAAAATATTACGAATTACAAATGTATAAACAAACAAGTTTTATTAATCACAAGTTACAAAGTTGACAATTTAAACATATGGAAAATTCAAATATGTGTCCACACAGTGGACATTACTAGCGTCTGTGAGACTGAAAATTAATATTTGAAAAATGTACAAATTATATTAATTAGCTTTACAAGGATCACAAAGTACAAAGTATATAGACTGAAAAAAAAAGAATATCTGGGCAAGTCATCACAAAGGTAATTACTTCCGCGGGCTCCATAAAGTCAAAATCTGGAGTTACAAAGCTAGAAGTCAATAAAGCAACACACGTGTGTGCAAAAAACCATCGGGCAATCAAGCAAAAGATGATCACAACAGCTAATAAATACCAAGTAGAAAAGTCAAATAGCAAAGAACAATAGCAAACCCTACAAAACACATTTTAAGACCAAGATTAATTTTTTTATCAGACGGCGACCGAAAAAGGAATTTAGAAAAAAACATTATATTAAGAATTAAACTAATTTAAGCAGAACACATGATGGCAGGCGCCTTGCTCGCCATGGGGGGACAAGTCCCCAACCTACCCTATCACACTAACTAGGAGCTCGGAAGTACTTACAATATAAGTACCCACGTCCAGAAGAGAAAGGCAAGTGAGCTGACGGCCCACACAAGAACCTTAGTTCAACCTGGCCAGAGTCTAGCTAACGCGCCTGCGTAGGGAAGAGGAGAAGGGGAAGCATAGAGTAAGAGCAAAGAAATATAGCGATACTAAACAACAGCCTTCCGAGCCATCAAATAGTCACATGGTCCACTGTGCACCGCCGACGAGAGCGCTGTAGGCACCCAAACGGTGCAATTAAATGCGAAGAAATTCGAGCCCATGCCCTTAAGCATCCGTGAATGTGTTCATAGCCTTGCTTGGAAGTACGCAGGATAAAACGAAAGTAAAAATTAGTCTCGGTCTGTTACGAGCAACCATCACAGCCTTCGTTCAGAATGACTTAGGAAATACTTGGAAAACATATATAGACCAGAACTCAAACCCGGGTCCTCACAAATGCAAAGCAAATTTTGTATCACTGTTCCACCCACTTCGGTACACTGTCTAGGAGTTTTACGGGTGCGGTTACAGCGATTTTCATCATATTGTTTTTATTTATTATTTGTACCAGATACAATTTTTCTTACTTTAGACACATAATGTAACTAAATTTTGTTGTTATGAAATTTTCCTATCTCTCATAGCTTTCGCGTAGCAGCTTTTCAAAGTCAAAATTCCCGTGTTTCCGTTTTAAGGAATACACTAAAACCAACTGACATATCGAACTGAAAAAAATCACAGTGGATAAAGACGTCATAAGCTACGATGTCACGTACATAAACACAAATAATTAATTGTTTTGTATTTAAATAAAAATGCTGAAAAAAATTAATACAAAAATATTTTATGTTGTGGTTCAACATAGCTGAATTTACAACAGACAACATCGTTTTTCACAGTTAATTTTTTTCAGTTTGGTAAGTGAGATGGTTTCAGTGTCGTCCTTAAAACGGACACCTACAAATTTTGGCTTTAACAAGAAAACTACGCGAGATAAACAATTTTCCGTTAGAGTCAAATTTAGTCACATTTTGTGTCTAAAATAAGAAAAAGATATCTGGTACAAATATAAAAATAAAAACACAGTGATGAAAATTGTGGTAGACGCCCTTAAGTCTTATAAATGATGTAAAACACCAGATATCTAACCCGTCATTAATAATGAGTTATTTTAGAGCTAAGATACTGCGTCAGTGTTTCAATGTCTTACGCGCACATCGGTAGCTTTGTTTCATGATTTTTGACTTGTCTTTGTTCAGACAACGTCCTTAATTTGTCTGCACCAATCATAAAAAGGCTTGTGTACATCATACGTAGAGGCAATAATTTTTGGTGAAAAGAAATATGCAACATTTTGTTCCAGTGTCACGCGTGTTCATCTGCAGCTCTGCTTCATGGTCAGTGATTGGTGGTTTTAACTTTTAACATATCTACCGGCAAATTACAGACGTGTGATGTCGCAGTGATATTATTCTCATTGGCACAGTCAAATGAGTGACGCCTCTACACCAATTCACGCTGACAATAACTACGTACCACAGCTGCAGATGTGAACGTGAGGTATTAAAACAAAATATTACATAATTATTTTCAACAAAAATCATTGCCTCTAACCATACGTCCGTTTTTTGCCATGTAGAACCCTAACACAGGTTTTAATTAAAACATCCAATTACTGGCCATGAAGCAGAGCTGGAGAGATGCCCATAAGGCATTGCAACCAAATGGTATCAAAATATTTTCTCCACAAAATCGTGCCTAGATATTGTGCACGTACGTATATTCACACTTAGACCGACGTCGAAATTTCTATAGCATTATTTTATGACCACAACTCTCTTCTCTCCAAATAATACCACGAAACGTAGGGCTATGAGACACACAAGATAAACAGGAAATATTGCCTTTTTTTTTTTATTTCAAGGTCGTTAACTTTCCCCCCGCTGTCCTTTCTCTTCTCCAGTGTTGTCGATAATTGCTTTCGATTCTAATCTAAATGTAGGATGCTGATAAGGTTTTTTTTCTTTGTAATTTTCGCACAGTTTGAATCTAGACTTTTGGGAGCGAATTAAAGAGTTTTTGCCGACCGTTGGAAGCTGGAGTAAATGGCATTCGAGCGGACAGTATCGACGTAAATAATTTGAAGTGCTCTTCTGGCGCCGATATCATTCCGGCCAGCGCACAGCTTTATAACGTGGCAGGGGCTGACATTGTAGGTTTGTTTTGTTACGAGGTAGGGGAGGAAATTGTCACTTGACTGGGAACGGGACGGGGTGGTGGGTAAGGCAGAGAAGGAGGAGGGGGGTGTATGCAATCAACGTTCCGCGACGCGGCTGTATGTGTGACAGAGTAATTGTTTCCATGTTGGTAACGCCCGGCAGTGATTCATTACCGTCTATTACCGCCCGATACCTGCTTCCAACAGCAACCCCCTCCCCTCCTATATGACCTGCAGAGGTCGTGCCATGACGACTAGGGGTTTTGGCAAGGGGGGAGGGGGTTGCGCGGTGACCATTTCTCGCGTGGATGCCCGTCGACATTATTTGTCGGTGCGCCTGGCGGGCGCTGCAACCCGGACAGCTATGAGCGTTACACGGGCCACACGCCACGCCAACCTCTGTTCCGTTTCGTTTCCGATCCTGTGCATGCAATGCGCGCGCTTCGCACTGTCGCTCTCTTCACGAGCTTGGCATGTCCTCTGGAATGTACACGCAACTCACGAGCTTCTGTACGGACAAATAAAGACAAAAGTAGAGTACAGCTATTCGACCTTTATTTTGTACTTCTCTGTTATACTCTTCAGAAATAATGAAACAGTTCCCAAGTTTTTAATTTCCTATAAATTCCGCCCCCCTTCGGAATAAATTACAAGAAAAATTTCTGTTCCTAGTAGTCGATACACAAAATAAAATACATTGTGTATATATTTGTCATATTTTTTGAAAATATTTTCTTAGTGTGTCACGATAATTCAGAGTTGTCAACTTTTGTGAAAATATTTTCTTAGTGTTTTACATTAATTCAGAGTAGGTATAGTCAATTTTTTGTGAAAACATTTTCTTAGCGTTACACATTAATTCAGAGTTGTAAACCTTTTGTGAAAATATATCTTAGTGATTCACATTAATTCGGAGTTGTCAGTCAACTTTTTGTACAAATATTTTCTTAGTGTTTCACATTAATTCAGAGTTGACAACTTTTTGTTCAAATATTTTCTTAGGGTGCCATATTAATTCAGAGCTGTCAACTACATGTACAAATATTTTCTTAATGTTTCACAATAATTCAGAGCGAAATCATGAACCGCAACCAATCAATTGTGTCATATTATGAGGCCCGAGATTGTTCCCAGGAATACGTAATACATGAATTTTTGTTGAAAAAAAAATTGCCATAAACGAACTGTACGTAATAATTATTGTACATTTTTTTCATGCTGGCTTCGAGGATCTAGTAATGATATTTTAATGAATTTAGCTTTAATTATTTCACACCATCCTAATGTTCAAGTTTTAAATTTTTCCCACTGGTTTGGAAATTCAAAATACGGATTTTACTTACGGTAAGATGCCAGTAGTTGACCACTTAACAAATTAATGTTTTTTTTGCTAAATTTTGCAGAAACTGTTATACGAACCGATACAATGGTTTTAACCACAGTCTGTCCATAAATAACATAATATCAGAACAGGTGCATTGCTAAAAATAAAAAATAAATATTCTTTTGGGATATAGGAGCTCTCAAAGCGGGACTGCCTATTCTTTTATTTATATTTTGTTGGTATTAAATTTCTTCATATTCTGATAACTACATAAACATTATAAATATAAACAGCATATTAAGAAGTATTTATTTCCTTAAAAGAGGGCTTTCTAAGGAGGAGTTAACCAGAGAATATATTGTAAGGAACACTACAAAATTTTTGCCTAAAAATTGTTGGAAAACAACTTCAGAAAATGAGCAACCAATACATTTTTCCATATTTGAAACCGCGACCTACAGAACTGCAAGTTAATCAACTGAACGCTCTTTCTCTGTAAAGTGCTTTTGCAGGTTTAATTTCATTTCGATCACATCGAAAAGTGACTCCAGTATACAGTACACGTACCAAAGCAAATTCAGCAAGAATTGACGAATTCTTGTCAACTGACTACACATTCTTTAAGAAAATTTTGAATATACTGTCACAGCTAGGCTGCAATCTTCTATATAGAAATTTAAAACTTTGTAAGCTTAGAATATTGTGTCATAAAAAAATTGCTAGCGCGCTTGATGCCTGGAATAGCGTGGACATTAAAGATTATTTTCACATGCTTATCATATGCTCCACCACCTCTAAGAGCAACTTCCTTCTTCGAGGATTACTCTTTCGATTTGATTGTTTGCATACCCACCCTAGTAGCAAACACGATCATGCACCCGTGGCCACATGTTAATGTGGGCAACTTAGCTTAAAAAGACTGGCATATTTCAGTATACGGTCCACAAGCAGACTTAGCAAACTAACCCACAGACATCTGAGTATAATAAGAATGCTTGTGGTACACTTGTGGTTGATGTGTGGGTGATTTCACTATGCATCATGTATGCCACATGTGGCCACGGGTGCATTCCAAATGTTCACTGCCTGTGGGCTGCTTATCACGATCAGATGTGCACAAGTGGGCCAGTTGATGTTTGCTACTGGGTAATTCAGCTTAAAGTTGCTAAATATGCAATCATTTGACCTAAAGTAACTTAACCTTTACTTACCTGGATTAAGGTGTCATGAAAATACTGTGTTTTAAATAGCATGGCCAAAATCTTTTGACTAGAGACGACTGGTCTAAATACATTTGGCCGGAAGTCACTTGGTCAAATGGTAAGTGACTCATGATTATCGCGAAAATATTTCTGCAACACTTTTTTTTTTTACGTGCATATCTGTAGTTCTGCCTCGTAGTTATTGGCAGCTTGTTCATGTGTAGAGACGTCACCTATCTGACCCGCCAATCAGAACAAGGTTACAGCGACAGTACACGTCTCTGATTAGCGGATAGTGCCCCAAGATGCTAGGAGTTAAGAGGAGTCCTCGACTGGTGCATGGGCGGCGTTGAAACATGTCACGCGTATTCTTTTTAACGCGAAACCGCTTAAGGGTGTTCAAGTGCGATAAAATCGAAATTTTATACTTTTATGGAATGTTGTTAGTTTTATAGACGATACTAGTGAGTACATTTTACTCTTACGAAACAATTTCAGCTCTCATATTTTTCTTATAACAGGGTGTCAAAGTCAAATTCTGCTTGTTCTGCTGCCATGCAAATAGTGAAAACCAACTGACCTACTTAAACAAAATAATTCACTGTGAACTTAAATTCCATGAGCTATGCAATAAAACATTAACAAAACCCACAATGTAATGTTTTGAATTTTAAAAAAATCGCGAAATTACATAAAAAAAGTTGCCAACTCAGCAATTATTTTTAATTACAAAGTAAGTTCGCGGGTTTTTTCCAAATATTGTATTACGTAGTCCATATTACGTTATTTCACCGTGAATTATTTCACGTATGTAAGTAAATTGGTTTTCACTATTTGCATGGCAGCAGAACATGCAAACTTTGAATTTGACGCACCGTTATGAGATAACTACGCGAGCTAAAATTATTTCGTTAGAGGAAACTGAATGCACAAGTATCGTCTACAAAAACTAACACTATTTCATATAAATATACAATTATGACTTTATCGCGCTTGAACATACTTAAGAGCGCGTGGTAGATAAATAAACGCTGAAAACATAAATTGATTTCTACGCTTTTTGCAAAGGCAATACGGATAAAATACTCAATGACAATCCTACATAAAGGTATTTGCCAACTTTATGAGTAAATATTTATCCTCCAGAATGACTAATTCGTTAAGCTTGATTTCTTGCGCCGCAGTTAAATGTACGAGGTTCCGGCGTCAGAGATTGTGGCTCAGAAGTTCGTAACACTGGAAACCATTTTGTTTAAAACGTTCGCCAAAACTATTGACCAGGATTGCTATTGTTTAATTTTCTTAAATTGGCTTCAAGAAACCTACAGTTATGGATTAATGTTTTAGCGTTGAATTGTGTACCACGCCCTCTTAAATTATTCATATTATGTAAATCTACGTAAATAACACACACTTGAAACTATGCTTCTATGTTTTCACAAATTCAGCACAATTGTTAGAAACGTGATTTTAGGAACTCTCAAAATTGGTAAAAACTGTTTTTTTTTTTTTTTTTTACTGCTGTAACTCCGAAAATATTACCTAAATTCGCAAAGTGCAAAGAGAGAGGCATGTATTAGTATTTACTTCATACTATTCAAAAACGAAGTGTGGTCACCGCTTAAAGTACCGTAGGAAAAAGACTAGAAGGAAAACCTTGCACGCCAGTTAGGCGCGCTGCGAATAGAGGCGATATGCTTCTCGTCAAGCGTGGGACACTGGCTCTTATCACTACACTGTTTTCACGTGTCAAAAATGGAAACTTGACACCGGCGAAGACTCCTCCTAAGAGGCAGTGGACCAGGGGGCCAATTAATATCCCATTTTATGAGCGCAACACAAAATTTGCACCTGCGTTGCGTTTGATTTGGAATTATATACTCACATAATGCAATAGAAGACACGTTTAACTTGCTCTGCACTTGCGTTGCAATGCGTCGATGCAAATATCTGGTAGCGATATTTAATCGGCTCCCTGGAGCGTGAGCCGTAATGTAGTGTAGGACGGAAAATATTTTTTAATGTTCAACTAGAGACCCTTGTTTTTCGCGAAAATAATTTTGCCCCTGTTTATTTCGGTGCATTACGTGCACATCTGCAGTTATGCTTCATGGTTATTGGCAGCGTGTATATGTGAAGAGCTGTATTTAATTTAACTGATCCAATTACAATAACGTTCCTGCAACACCACAAGTCTGTGATTTGCCAGTGGAATCTCAAGGCTCGTGAGAGTTAAAATATCCAATGAATCACTGACCTCGAAGCAGAACTGCAGAATTGCACGTAAGGCACCGAAACTAAACGAGGCAAAATTCTTTTCGCGAAAAACACGGGTCCCTATGTGTAACTATTAGAAAAGTTTCCAATGCGTTTATTTACGAAATTAAGAGACACTTCACACTGTGTCCGTATGATTTCGAAAGATTCGTGGGCTAATTAAAACATGAATACCAAACTTCTCAAAAGTCCTAGAATTGACTTTCTCACGTTGCTGTAGATGAGAAAGTATTTAACCGTAATCGCAAAACAAAATCATAGAAACCTATGTATTGGTCCTTACAAAATACTTTCCAGAAATAAAATAACAGGGTAATTGC
>PNEQ01110159.1:42220-64365 GCA_003012365.1 Medauroidea extradentata
TTCGTGTGTCGTGGGGTTTTACACGCAAATCACAGACGTGTGGTGTTACAGTAACCTTATTGTGATTGGTACAGTCAAATGAGAAACGTCACAGTTCAAAGGCACGCTGCCAATATATGTGAAGCAGAACTGCAGACGTGCACATAAGGCACTGGAACAAAGTGGGGCAAAATTCTTTTCGCGAAAAGTTCATGTCTCTTATCTATTGAAAAACTGTTTATACAAAAACTCTGCACGCTAGTTTATTACTTCGCGCCTAGAGGCGATGAGGTGTTTGACTGACGTGTTATATTCGCCTTATCGCCTTCCCCGTCTCCATGCCTCAAACGTAGAAAAAAATGCCAGCGTCCGCTAACTCTTTAAAACATCCTATCGCTTACCATGAAGTAGGGCTGAAGTTTTTCACATAAGACATTGAAACTAAACGGGGTTAAATACTTTCCCGTGAAAACCAGACGTCTTTACAAAAGGTAGTTACCCAAACATTCGACCGAGTTCTGTTACGCCAAGGCCAACCCATTCTATTTCTCTTCTGTATACGTATATATTCTGAAGTGTCCTAGGACGCAGATGACCTGGGCCATAGAACACGGTGGACAAATGAAACACAGCGAGAAACTTCCCAGTTTTAATCAGCGCGGAGACCTTCTGGTGGACCGCAAAATACTCCGCACTAACCCCTGTGGCCCTTGAAAAAAAAAACTGACTGTCAGATGGAAAAGTATTAAATGTTTCGCAATCCAAACTTTAGTTTAAAATACTCCCCATCCATATTTTTCCCTGCATTTGAAACATGCGATTCTAAAGGATAGTAAAACGTCATAACTTCAATGACGTGTAGGGTAGTAGAATGAGTTCCGGTCGCAATATTCTTGGGAAGTGCCCCGTAAAGCCACAGGTTCACATACGCCGTTTTAGTGAATTTTTTTTTCATTAGAAATGGCAGCAGATATCGATTAACTTAACTGAAAACGTGTCGAAAAATAAATTTATTATAATCTCCTATTATTTTTGGAACAAAAAAAATCTTATAGTTTGAACTAATTATTCATATAATTATCTTTCCTTTAAACCTTGAATGAGTGAAAAATTACTATCATAGTTTTAAACATAATTAGCTTTATACTATAAATAGAGATGGTGAAATTTCGCGTTTTCAATGACCTGCATGTTAGAATCAAATATGCTATGCATACTCAAGCCCCGAACATTTGTCCACTAGCTGCTACTCAGTGGAACAACAGACAATGAACGAATAGACGGGGCTTGAGTACGCATAGGATATTTGATTCTAACATGCAAGTCATTGAATTTGTGAAATGTCACCATCTCTAACTATAAATTATTTTCAACACATGGGTGTTTCGCCTGTTTTCCCTGCCCCCTCCCCGGGTCCAACAAGCATACCCACCACCGCCACCCCATGGTTCCGCCAGAGCTCACTACCTATAAGGTTAATTCTACAACAGATCGCAAAGAAAATGTGTTTTCTTATGGGAGAGTTTGGCGCAGGGAAAATTTCTGCCGCTAGTTTCGCTGCTGTCACTAAGGGACCAGAAAAATACGAAACTGTAGTAAAATAAAATTTAAATGGGCTTGGAAGTGACAGAAGTAATTTAACTTAATTTTAAAGTTAAAATAAACAAATTTCTCCTATAAAGTATCAACTAAACGTAACTTAAAATTCAGGAAAGCTCTGTGATTGGTCAGTTTGCACCCATTACAGATACCAGCGCTCAAGGGGCAGAAATTTTCCCAGGACCAAACTTTTAACATTGATCTTTCTAACCTGCAGTAGAATCAGCCTTGGTCACGGCCGTAGAAGAAGAAGGTCTGGACACTCGCCTGGAAACTTGACTCCTTTGTTGTTTGGCTGCAGTTCACCAAGTTACCGATAATGCTATACATTTTTTGCGTTGGAAACCGAGCCGTCAAACTCAAACCCAGCCCACTTCACTCCCACTAAGATAAACAATTTATCAAAACGTTTTTTATGAATGTATGAAATACTTCCTTCGCTCACAATTTTAAAACATGGCTCCAGAAATCTTTATTTACTTTATAATGTTAACAATGGAAAAAAAAGGGGTTGAGTTTGAGTCCGACCGCCCGGATTACAGCGCCAAAAAGTACAACATTGTCGGTAACTTGACGAACTACAGCCAAACAACAAGGGGGTCGAGCAAAATACATTGTTAGATAGGCGAGTGTCCAAACCTGTTCTTGAACGACCGTGCTTCAGACTACTTATGAATGTGACTTCCAAGGCATCACGCACATTGGAAGCATTATTTTAAATCCCTCAAACTTGCCTACAATCGGCTTTTTCATGCGGTTGTTTCTCAAGATATATGTAACGGACTTGTTCTAAATTGAGGTCTACAAGTACATTGGACTTTGCTACAGTGACGTGTTCAATAAAATGATAGGATCACCGCTTAAATGTCCCACAATAAAAACGTTACGACGGGAACACCGTGCGCATTTACTGCTGTGGTCGTAGAGGCGATATTACAATACATGTGCCGGCCGACGTCGCTCGTAGCGCCTCGTAGATTTTCGCCTCATACACAACATGCCCTTCACCAGGCGGCCGCCTTAACAATTCCTGCATGAACTACGTTGAGCTAGTCCTTGGCATGAGACGGGGGAGACATTCGATAAAACCAGCGAACCAACGGCGCGAATCCCAAGTGCCGGAATGCAGCCCGACTTCGCCGGGAATCGAACCAGTTCGCTTCGAAGGAAGGCAAGCGTCCTTACCGCTGTGCCAACCTTGGCACGTATCAGCATGATGGACACCGCAAGGACATTCAAGGGTATTTGGGCAGGATGTTTGTTCTGCGGTTTACTGCTTCGTCCTGCCAGATCAACCGGAAGTGAGGTCACGCCCAATTCTGGCCCTGGACGAAACATTTTGAAACCAACCTGTACGCTTGATGCTGTAGTCACAACAGCAAATACTTAAAAAAATTTAATTAATTAATGAAAACAGTTACATGCCACTGTATTGTAACCTCTTGTACGACAGCCATAGGTCTTTACAAAATTATTCCCATTTTTCCCGTTTATTTCTAAAAGAGGTATATAATATATATCCACGGGCATTTCCAAACATTAAGGAGCCTCCCTAGATAGGTTGTGTTTGTGTGTGAGACAGGAGCGGTAAGGTTGCCGTTGACCGACTTATGTAATGTATTATCGCCTCTCCGTGCAAGCCACTAATCTGGCTGCAGTACTTTACTGTTATCCTTTATCCTATGGGACTCAAAGCGGTGACAACAATATTTTATTTGTGGCCAGCACAGTTCAAAGTCTAACGCTTGTTCTATTGTTGAGTTTTTCGAACCCGGTTGTTATTGTTCCACGTACAACAGTCTGGAAAACCCATTTTTTGGCCATTCCGAGGGGCCTGA
Organism: Medauroidea extradentata; assembly: GCA_003012365.1. Taxonomy (NCBI): domain Eukaryota; kingdom Metazoa; phylum Arthropoda; class Insecta; order Phasmatodea; family Phasmatidae; genus Medauroidea; species Medauroidea extradentata. Next base: position 45,637 of record PNEQ01110159.1, read on the forward strand.
AAATAATGTCTCTAATACACGTGCCAAAATTTTAAAACTATAGCGACATAGTTTGGAGAGTGTTTTTTTCGTATATATACAATGGGCATTAAAGAGTTTGGTAAAAAAAAAAAAAATAGAATATTCGTAACTCGCTGTAAAGCGTTTGAAAAGCAGGTAGGGAAACACCTAAATGGAAAGTGTTAGGTAATTTTCTTTATTTTTCCGTTTTCGAGCTGTATCATTTATTCTGGCCGTATTATCAAATTATTCTGTTTGACAAGACATAGGATATATTATTGATAAACTGCTTGACGTAAAAAACAATTGAATCTTTTAATACATTGTCATGTGGAATGATTGCAAGATTAACTTTAAAATATTATTACACGTGTAATATAAGAACCTATAACACTATTGAGATCTGTAAAATTCATCACAAATATCTTGTATGCCTCTACATTGCCACATTTACCAAAATAATTTAGAACAGGAATTACTGCAGAAAATATATTAATTAAATTTAGCAGTTAGCTCCCCCGTCAAAATGAATTTACAACTACACGTTTGCTTAAAAAGGTTACGATTTGCTTATTAAAACGAACAAAAATAGTTCGTAAAATAAATTAATTCTATGTAATGCCAACTCAACAGTTTCACCAACATTTAGGAAAAAAAATTAAATTCCATTTTTGTGAGCTGCGATGCATCCGTGACAAGAATATAATAGAAACACTACGTTTTCGGAATTCGCATCGCTCCCGAGAAATCAGTCACTCCATAATACAAAAACCACGAAACCGAAAAAGTTCTTAAAAATTGTCACAAAACACACATCACTTACAAATATAAAATTATTTTAAAAATTTAAATTTTCAGTTAACACCACCTTAAGAGCCCTTGTCACTTATTATGATCATTATTTCTTATTTCCTTCCTGATTAAAAACTTGGCAAGATTTAACTGAAAATGTTTCAATAGGAACACGGCTTATGACCCTACCTTTCATTACGTGCATTGTATTCGAAAAATTAAATTGAAAATATGAATTAGTATAGCTAATGTAAATTTAAAGATAAAAATTCTCTCTCACCAATTAACAAACACTAAATAGCTCCCAGTAATGATTTCAGCCAATATTACGCAAATAACAGTAAAACGTTATGTTTCAATATAGAAACATTGACGGTTATTCGTCGCATCCTTCATTTACTAAACGAAAATTAATATTATTAACAAATTAGGTGACGCAAACCCTTACGCTTTAAATCTGAATAAGTAAATATTCACTGTTTCACGCCGATAGATGGAGCAATTTCAACAAATTGAATCTTTGAGAAACCACAGCGAAATCGGTGACTATTCGCTGATTCCGATAAAGAGTGGACATTCACTGATTTACTTGTGGAATGTTGGCATAGATTTTCCTATAATTTTTCACTGATTCAATAAGTAAAAAACATTTCTTTGAAAATATCTTAAAATAACTGTGAATATTCACTGATTCACTTGTGAGATGTTGGCACTCTTAAAACTCGTTTTCAGTCGCCGTATTGAATTTTATTATTATTTGCTTTTGTGGATTTTGAGAAGAAACATGTTAAATCAGCCACTATGCCGCAAATTCTATTTGCCTTGAGCTGCAATACAAACATGTCAATAGATCTAGTAATTTATGCTTAGGTCGCAATTTGTCGGGCAAATTATAAATATAAAATAATTTGCCACACAGATTGCGGCGTAATTATAAGTCAACAGCTGAATCGCAAGATCTGTACAGTAGCGAAATGTGAATAGAATTTGAGGTGTAATCGCATATTTAACATTTTTATTATTAAAATTCCAAAAAAGCGAAGAATATTAAAATTCAATATGGCGACTGAAACCGAGCCTTGAAGGAAATCAGTGAATATTTACCAACTAAACGGTGACTATTTTCACTGATTCAAATTGCTGAACCTGCTCAATCCATCAGCGTGGATCAGTGAATATACAGTAATTCATATCTCGAGTGTAAAGCGACTGCAGCGCTCCACACGGCTGGTGTTCGTACGTACCGCGGCAAAGTCCAGCCACTGTATGCGACACGGCACTAGTGGTGCGTGGATAATAAAGGGCCTGCAGTCCACAATGAACGTGCCCAAGTTCAAACACTCGCTGTTTAATTTACAACCGCTGAGCACCGCGTCACAGGCACCAGCACTGGTTTTGCCGCCAGGTATAAAAAAAACTAGCTACGCCCGAGAGCATTAAAAAAAATCGTCGGAGCTGTTCGCTAACGCAACTGAGGCAGGCCACATCGTCCCAGCATAGTTAACGGCGCGATTTCACGTTTACGCACAGCAATAATTTGATATACTCTAACATTACGTCACATAACAGGAATAATTTAATAGAAATAGCAATTGCAAATAACTCGAATATATTTTTTTAACCAAATTATTTGAAAAATTTTGAAACCGTGTACAGTCATATAATTTCGCCAAAGCGTTTTTAAAAATAATGTACCGTTTGCCAGCAAAACATTTTTTTGTTTCATATTGGCTTATTTTGACAACAAAATATGTGATATTTCAAGGGCAAAAATCTAAAAATCCATTTGGTGTACAGCAACAGAAAAATTCATAGCCTGTACAAACGATGATATATAAGTATAAAAACTGTATGAATGGATTTTTGATATATGTATTAATTTTGCGTTATTCAAAATATTTTCGAAACCCATGCAGAACTGAAGAGCGAGGCCTTAAAATGCGTTGCAGTGTTCGTAAATACGATTTTTTTACGAAACCTTTCCACATGTGCACACTGTGACAACGTACGAAAACAAAACACACTTCAGACTGTGACGGAAAGGTAGTTTCAGAACATCATGTCAATTATAAAAATCTTTTCTGGGCCCCTCAAACTGCCTAAAAGCCTTTTTTAAACCTGGTATAGCTTAAAAAACTACTCACGGAATTCCTGTGAAACTGTTCTAGAAATATGCAATGGACTTCATATAAAATATTCCACCAATAAAAAGATCGGGTTATCACTGAAAGTGTCAGTCAGGCGAGTGATCTACGATACAACTGCACATTGTTACAGTGTCTTACTGTAGAAGTGATACCGCACCAGATAAGCCAGTCAACATCGCCCTTGGCGCCGTGCCTCACTCACACAAACACGCCCAGTAGGAGAGCACCATGTTTTTATTTTTTATTTGTACCAGATATTTTTTTCTCATTTTAGACATGAAATGTGACTAAATTTGGTTCTTACGAAATTTTGTAATTTCTCATATTTTTTGCGTAATGGTTTTTTAAAGTCAAAATTTGCATGTTTACGTTTTAAGGACTACACTAAAACCAACTTTCATACCAATTTGATAAAATTTCACAGTGGAAAAAGACATCGCAGGCTACCAAATCACGTCCATAAAATTCAAGAATAATTTTTTTTTGTATTTAACTAGAATTCTTGAAATTTAAAATAAAATTCTGAACAATTCAATATATTTTTTTCTAAAATGAAAAATTACTTTATTTTGTGTTTTAACGTAGCTGAATTTGTAGCTTACAACATCCATATTCACTATGAATCTTTTCAGTTTGTTAAGTGAGTTGGTTTTAATATCGTCCTTAAAACGGAAACACGCAAATTTTGGCTTTAACGAGCAATTACGCAAAAATTAACGCAAGATAGAAATATTTTATAAGAGAAAAATTTAGACACATGTTGTGTCTAAAACAAGAAAAAAATAACTGATACAAATATAACAATAAAAGCATGGTTATTAAAATAGTGGTAGACCACGCCCTTAACACACTAGAAAGTGACAAATTAGTTAAAATAAATTATGGATTACACCAAGGCTAAACGCTAGTCATCTGTAATTGCACGTGATGACCAGAACATTTCATTGGGTGATGCACGTTTCTTTCGACATGTCTGTACTTCACTCGTCCACACACAATTTACCTGATGTTACTGACCGTTATCTCCCATTCGCCCGCTTTGTTAACGGTACAGCCCCAAGTTTGTCGCGAAAATAATTTTGCCCCGTATTGTTTCAATGCCTCACGTTAATACCTACAGCTCTGCTTCATGGTTATTGACCGAGTATCTTTCCGCACAGACGTCTCTCATTTGACTGCGCCAATCAGAATAAAGCTACGTGATTGCAACAGTCTGTTGTTTGTGTGGTGAGAGCTACCATGAGTTAACAACGCGTTATACACCAATTTTCATCACCATGTATTTACTTTTATATTTGTACCAGATATTTTTTTCTTGTTTTAGACACCAAATGTAACTCAATTTTCGTCTTTTTTTTTTTTTTTTTTCGCATAGTTTTTGCGTAATGGCTCGCTGAAGCCAAAGTTTGCGTGTTTCCGTTCTAAGGACAACATTAATACCAACTCACTTAACAAACTGAAAAAATTCACAGTGAATTCGGATGTTGTAGGCTATAAGTTCAGCTATATTAAACCCCAATATAAAAATGTTTTGTATTTAAAAAATATTATTGCATTTTTAAATTTTTATTTTGAAATTTCTGCATATTTGTTTTAATACAAAATGTATTATTCTTTGTTTTTATATACGTGAAATTGTAGCCTGTAACGTATTTATCCACTGTGAATTTTTTCAGTTTTTTAAGTGAGTTGGTTTTAGTGCAGTCCTTACAGTGGAAACATGCAACTTTTGGCTTTAGCGAGCCATTACGTAAAAACTATGAGAGATAAAATATATTCATAGAAGAAAAATTTAGTCAGATTTTGTGTCTAAAATAAGAAACAAATATCTTGTACAAATAAAAAAACATGGTGATAAAAATTGCTGTATAGACAGTCCTTAAAACATCCAATCACAGACCACGAAGCAGAACTGCAGAACTGTACAAAAGACATTGAAAAAAATCGTTGCAGTAATATTTCCGCGAAAATCATGGCTGTTGATATATAATTTCGTAATGTTTCTTCTTTTTTTATTCCTTTCGCCATACATGACTCGCCTGTTTTATTTATTTTAGAAGGTTTATTAACGTCGCCAGGTTTTATGCACTTTTCAGGCCTTAGTGAGTGACGGCTTACAAACTAAACAAACCTACGAAAACGACACAAACATCAATGCCCGTACTGGGATTCGAACCCGGGACCTCTCGCACCGTAGGCCGGCATGCTACAGACAACACTACGGAGGCCGGAAACTAGAATGGTACTGACAACGAAAGGAATAGAATATGCTGACGCAAAGTTTAGTAGCATATCTAGCATGAATATAATTTGGTCTTATACGACAGTGAGTGTAAACATGCTTGTTTGACACAAAACGGTTTAAATATACGGAAATGTTGTAAACAATTCAAATGTATAGGCTATGCACTGTAACTTGAGCACTCGATAATAATTATGATAACCAAAAAGTATTTGTTTTATTGGGGTCTTCGATGTAAGATTTTGAGACCGTTGAAACTTTTACACTGCCTTTTAGTTACACTGAAGAATACATATTGGAAATAGTAAAGATGGATGCATAATAGTTGCAAAAATTAAAGTAGTGTTCACTTTATTGTGAGCAGTCTACATGCGGTAAAAGAATCGTACTTTTTAAAGAAAAAGATTGTACACTTGTGTTTAAACATTTATAAACTTAGGCATTAATTTCAAGAATGTTACAGGTCATTAGAGTGGTCAAAATATTCAAAATACCTGAGTGAACTAGTGAGATATAATTTTATTTTTGATGTGAAACCAAGTAACCTACGACGGCCGGTCACATTTAACAGATTATTTTATTCTTTAAACAAAAATGTTTAAAAATATGTTGGCAAAAAATGTTTGGAGCACTTCCAAACAATTGTTAAATGTACTAGAATTTGTTTGTAAATGTACAATTATTTCTTGTAAATATACACAAATGTTTGTAAATATGGTATATTTACAAGAATGTCCTGCAAAGTTTACAATATGTGAACTTACAAAAATATTTTTTTGGAAAGTTCATTTTTTTTACCACGCAGGCATTGTAATTTACCGCCAGGATTGAATACAAATAGATAAGTGATTCTGCAGACTAGTGTGGTTGGGCAGAAGTTAACGTGACACGCCCAAGATGACGGGGAGCCAATAGCAAACATCCAGGGTTGGAGAGTTGTCGTGACACTGTGGTGACTGTACAAGCGGTATCCAGTTAAATAATAATATTGTCTGTGTAAGATTCTAGCAAAGAGGGTAACTGGCTTGTGAAATACTCTGCACACGCCTTACCTTATCATTGCGCTTGCAGTGTTTCTTGGGTAGGCGGCAAACCACTTTGTGAAAATTTTAGAGGTTGGAAACGTCGGTCAGTATTGACTCACGGCCGCTTGCAGAATCCAGTACTGGAGCTGGGAATAGTCACATGACCCCGCAACCTTCCCCTCCCCCCTCGCTCCCTCCTCAACACCGCATGCGGTCGAAATAACAGCGGGATAGGCTATACAGACGCGCGCTGTAACGGGTATATTTCTGGTGCGTAATGATAAGTTCACTGGGTATGCCTGAAACAGTATCCACGTTAACATACACGGTGTGCAGATTACCCATATAGGTCGTTCGGGATAAAGTGAGCACTAAAAATTAAACCTTTGAAAAATATCACTAGTCGTTACTGTATATATTTCAATAGTTGCCATACTGCTTGAATTGTTGGCATCGAAGTTACGGAATATAGTTCCTTGTGTTTTCCTAATAAATACAACAACGCTGAAACAAAAACAACCGAAATCGACATACTTGTGTTTTACATAATTAATTAAATTTTATATCAAACTGTATAAATTCCTACCGAATGCACAATTTATCTTACAAGCGCAAACATTAGGTCACAGACTAAATAGTAATACAGACGTGAAATGACGTGGCGGCTCGTTTGATATAGGCGAACTTGGCCGCTTATTGGCTGCCCGAGGCTGTAGACTCCAGCCCCGTGTCTGTTTGGCTCCTGCATGTTACTACAGGTTACCTATTGGCCTGGCTGCCGACTAGCAGAGCAGCTGCCTCACGCTGATTGGCAGTAGGTGTTTCCGCCATGTTGCTGGCCAGGGAAGCCATTTTGCTGGCGTGTGTGACTGAGTTCGCCTTCCTGCCGACTATTTCACTTCTGTATTCCTAAATATTCTGTGATTAGGTGATGTGTCCAGAGAGACTAGACATGTCCCATCACTAGCCGTTACGCGCGGAAAGATGCTAATTGTCTGCAAATAGTACATCAGCAGGGCTCTTTTGAGTGCTCACTTTATCCCGAACCACTTATAGCAGTATGCATGACAGGGTCAAAACTTTTTTTTTCAGATGAGTGACAGGAATTTTCACTACAGGGTAAACCCTACCCTACTCCGTGATGCTATTATTTCGAAGTTCAGAACCCGAAATGTATTGGACATTTTAATTGTGACCTTGTGTGATACATTATTCAGTTATTGCTGAAACTACACATGCCTGCTATGTGTTGGTAACATAGTGATCTGCATGTACAGAGCCTTCCCAACCTACACTTGAAATGCGCTAAAGCTAGTTGCGATAGTTTTTTTTTTTTTTACGAAACTACTTGAGGCGCATTATATTTGCATATCTACGAAAAGAACACACACTTCAAACTATGTCGCTATAGTTTCAAAAATTCTACACGTTTATTTAAAACATTATTTTCGTGCCCCTCAAAATGGCCAAAAATGGAATACTCAGACTACCGTATCTGTAACAACAAACAACAACCGGATTCTAAAAACACAACTATGGAAACAAGCGCTAACTTTGAACTATGCTGGGCACGTAAAGTAATGTGGTCACCGCATAAAGCCCCATGGAAAAAGAATAATAGTGAAACACTGCACACCAACTGAGTGGCTTGCGCGGGGAGGCGCCGATATTTCATTACATACGTCGATCAAAGGCAACCTTACCACTTCTGCTTCACACACGCAAACGCAGCTTATCTAGAGAGGCCCCTTAAAGCTGCACAGGTGCGATAAAGTCATAATTTTATATTTACTTGAAATAGTGTTAGTTTTGTAGACGATACTTGTGGGTGCAGTTTCATCTTACGAAACAGTTTTAGCTGGCGTAGTTTTCTCATAACGGTGCGTCAACGTCAAAATTTGCATGTTCGCCATGCAAATAGTGGAAACCAATTGACTGACGTACGTGACATAACTAACAGTGAAATAACATACTATGGGCTACGTAATAAAAGTTTTGCAAAATTCCGCGAACTGTTTTGTATTTAAAAAAAAAAAAAGCTGAAATTGCAAAAATTTTCAGTACTCTTGCGATTTTTTTTTTTAAATTCCAGATGTTACGTTGTGAGCTTTTAAATTGTTCTACTGCATAGCTCATAGGATGTAAGTTCGCAGTAAACTATTTTGTTTAAGTAGGTCAGATAGTTTTCACTATTTGCATGGCAGCGAAACAAAGCGAATTCTGACTTTGACACCCCGTTATGAGAAAACTACAACTACAAAACTATCAATATTTCATAAAATATAAAATTATGTCTATATCGCGCTTGAACATCCTTAAGGTATACCACGATATATGGTCCGTTTATCCTACAAGAAGTTTGAAAAGTGCAAGACAATGGATGGGGAACAATCCTTCCATAATAAGAGAACAAAATATACAGTAATATGAACACAGATCCGAAAATGTCACATTTATGTTCTGCAGTTCAGAGTACATGATTAGAGCGGGAGTACAGTGAGAGGAAGAAACTGTTCACCCCTGCACTCTCTCGCTCTCTCTGGCGCACGCCATCTTGATTACAGCTATGGTTTGAGTTTATTGAGGAAATGTGTATCACATATTGCTAATATTTCAATATTTAAAACATTAATATTTACAATGACCCCGATAATAATGGAATAAGTTGCGTAAACATTTTCTGCCCTAATATACATTTAAATACACAAAACACAAAAGTATGGCATCGCCTATAAACAGTTATTAGCTACTTGAAATACGACTCTGGTAAGTTTAAAATTATTATTTGAATTGCCTGCAAATATATTTTATAACTTGTATTAACAAAATTTACGCACTTCTTACATTTTCATTGTTTGTTTACAGGCTCGAGAGTGCATCGTCCCAATTGGAGAGAGCGAGAGTGCCAGAGTTCTCTCTCTCGTGGTAATGCGAAAGAGTGCTCTCTCCAGAGAGTGCTCTTCAAATTGGGACACGGCCTTAATTATAAATAGCACCGTGAAATTCTAGCCTGAAGGACGTTGAATTCGCGAATTTTTCATGTCTCTCATAACGTGCGGGCAGAATCGTCTTATCGTGGCATGCCATTGTAGGTATTGTTGCAACTACAGGCCAGACGAGTCGTATTTATGGATGTTAATTGTCCGATGTAGAGTTCCACATCAACATGATCCAGTACTCGTGACGTGCACTATAGTCTGAGATCTGCACTACAGTAACTGTGCTTTTTCGGACCCAATGTTCATATAACATCCATGCTTGCTCAAGATGTGTGGATCGTTACTCCAAAAACATTGACATATAATTTTGCAACATCTGTTCACATCAGGAGATAAACGGTGATAACAGATTACTATCAACAAATATCGTATTCACACAGTTTACAAATTGTATACCCATAAACATGTAATTTTACACAAATATTTTACTTTACTTTGCAATATATGTGTAAAAATTAATGAATTATTTGAAAATGAACTTGTCAATTAAACACTGCATTGTATAACGATTCCACTAGAGACATTTAAGTAGTGCACTCAACTGCAAGGATTACAGGACGCGTAAGAGGTGATATGTTAGTATGAAACTGGAGATCCCCGAGAAAACCCACCAACGTCATAATCTGGCAGGACTTCTCTCATGCGAAAATACTGGGTTGACCTCGCCGGGAATCGAACCCCGATCCCCTAAATAAGAGGCAAGCGTACTCTTTATCTGCCAACAGCAACACACTAAATATCAGGGAGTTGTAGGAAATGCACGTTAACTTTTTTCATACATTTAGAAAAGTAAGTATACCTAATAGCATGCTACTACGAGCCGCCAATTGGACTACGCTGAAAAATATGACTGTCGTCAAACTGGAAAGGAAGCAAAATTGAATCCCTTGTAAATTTCGTAGAACTTAAAATGAAAACTTAAAAATAGTATATGCTGGTTTCACGTTACCGATAATCAAGCTAAAACTCTGCACTCTTCTAAAATTGGTATGGAATGTTAGAAAACGGAATCATTAATTTACTTCGATGGCCAAATTTAAAATTAAATTAAGTGACATTAATCAAATTATTTTTAACCGTATGACGTATTTTAAGTATATACTGAACGAAAGCAAAGTTTGTGTTGTAGAGAAAGATAACCAAATAGATAATGTTGTCTGTCGTCTAAATTAACATTTACATATTTAGCTACAAGTTTTTTCCAACTGATTTTTCGTACTTGTTTCCGTACATCTAATATTCGCAAAACCTCACTTCATCGTCGCAACATATTAACAACTTCACCCCTAATTTTCGCGAAAAGAATTTAGCCTCACTTTGTTTCAGTGACTAACGTGCACATCTGCAGTTCTGCTTCATGATCAGTGATTGGACGTCTTAGCTTTGACTAGTCTTAGGGTTTTACTGGCAAATCACAGACTTGTGAAGTTGTAGTAAAGTTATTGTGATTGGCAAAGTTAAATGAGAGACACTACTTCACAAAAACACGCTGCCATTAAACATAAAGTAGAACAGCAGATGTGCTTGTAAGGCACTGAGACAAAGTGCGGCAAAATTCTTTTCGCGAAAATTAGGGGTCCTTATTTATAGTACTATAGTCAGACAATCATTGGGCCACGAACTTTTCGCCAAAAGAATTTTCCCTCAGTTTGTTTCAGTGACTCACGTGCACATCTGCAGTTCTGTTTAATGGCCAGTTATTGCATGTTTCAACTCCAACATGTCTTCAGGTTCTACACGCAAATCACAACCGCGTAGTGTCGCCGAAACCTCACTGTGATTGGCGCAGTCAAATAAGTGAAGCCACTTCAAACAGACACGCTGCCAATAACAATGAAGCAGAGATGCGGGTGTGTACGTAAGGCACTGAAACAAACTTTTCTTCGCGAAAATTTACTGGCCCTAACAATCGGCGTTAGAGACCCGGATATTTTGCGAATTCGTCTGAGAAGACATTTGATTTTAAACTCATGTACACGTCAAATACTTTCGAGACTTGGTCTCTGTTACTAAAACTATTCTTTGAGGACTGTGACCCAACAGCAGACCTGCATGTAAACACTCATAGACTCCTGTGCTTCATTGTCACATGTACAACTGTCCACTCAGTGGAGCAGCAGACAATATACAAGTATCTGAGGACATAGTGTATACAGTACTGTGCAGTACAGTCTGCTGGTCGTTGAACCTGTAAAATATCCGTGCCTCTCATCATCATATTTCCATGATTAATGGGGCCGCGGTGGCCGAATGGTCAGATCATTCACATCCCACCAAGGCCACCCGGATTCGATTCCCGGAGGGGTCGGTCCCAGGATTCTCGCACGTGGGAATCGTGCCGGACGATGCCTCTGGTCGGAGGGTTTTCTCGGAGATCTCCCATTTCCCCCCTCCATTCAATCCTGCGCTGATCCACACTCACCTCACGTCATCCTTCACCAGCGCTGAAGACCTAAATGTTAAAGAGGACGTGGTACATAATACAACGCTAAAAGCATTAACCTATAACTGTAGGTTTCTTGAAGCCAACTTACGAAAATTAAGCAATAGCAACCCTAGACAATAGTTTTAGCCAACGTTTCAAACAAAATTGTTCCCAGCGTTGCGAACTTCTGAGGTACAATCCCTGACGCCGGAACCTCGTGCATTTAACTGCGGCGCAAGAGATCACGCGTAACGAATTAGTAATTCTGGATAAACATTTACTCATGAAGTTGGAAAATTACATTATCTAGGATTCTCATTGAGTATTTTATCCATATTGGCTTCGAAAAAAGAGTACAAATAAATTTATGCTTTCAGCATTTATTTATATACCACGGACTCTTAAGTGCTGACCAAAATCTCTCACTCACTGTATGAGTATTATCAGGTCATACAATCACTGTGCCAGTCTGACAGTTGAGCACACTACGCGTAGAGGCGATCTGACAGGTGGAAAGTGAGCGATTGTCAACCCTAGTGGCCAAGAGCTCGCACACGCCTCCATCCCGCACAATGGCCGTACTGCGGTTAAAGCTCTCTCGTTCGCTGCCGTTTGAAGATTTATAACCTGCTTGCTTCTTAGGTGTGGCGTAGTTGGGAAAGGTTTTCCAGCCCAGACAGGGCGAGATAGAAAGAAAGAGAAAGAGAGAGAGAGAATATCCCAGGCGGTTGCCCGGGCCAAGACAAATGTGCACCGCTGCGCTGCACCATAAATCATACCCGACTGGTGGAAGCCCTGCAGTCATCTCAATGGTCGGATATATCGAGAGATTCGCGGGCAAGCGACTGTAGGTTGGAGGAATGTGTCCCTCATTGAAGGAATGATTTAGCACAAAACTTGCATTAAGATTTATCTCTAGGGACTTGAAAAATTTGCGTTTAATTTTGGACACAAGCTACAATTCTAACAACCGTAAGTTCATATCGCTTCCAAAATTGGGTGGCAGAACAGTTAGGAATACAGAAGTGAAATAGCCGTTAGGACAACGAAATCAGTCTCACACACCATCAATATGGCTTCTCTGACCAGCAACATGGCGGAAACGCCTCCAATCATTCAGGCGGCTGCCCTGCTAGCCGGCAGCCGGACCAATAGGAAACCTGCCGTAACATGCAGGAGCCAAACACACACGGGGTTGGCATCAGCAAACTCGGGCAGCCAATAAGCTGCAAAGTTCACCCGTATCAAAAGAGCCACCACGTAATTTCACGTCTGTATTATTTTATAGTTTGTGATTGGGTTTAGATTTTTTTGATGCGTCATGGAGGCCGGCGAGTCAAAAGTATGAACTAAATTCATGTTCCAACTATGTGGCATTACTCTAACGGTGAGCGGCCAATGCGCAGCTTTAATATTCTTCAGTAAACATAATATCCATAGAGTCTAGTCTGCAGGCCAATGAAAGAGCAAGTTTTTCCGGTTTCTGTTTATCTCTACACTTAATATCGCTATATGTATTGAATATTAGTAATATTATAATTATACCAAACACTGTACAACTCTAACAAATTACATGAATAGCACTTCCCCAGAAGTAAAACACCTTTTCGGTTAGTTTTCTACAGGCTTTCGGGAGTGGAAAATAATTTGCTCATGACTCGGGCGGATATACGTTTCTGTACGCTGCCGGTAGCCGCGATTCGTACACACGAGTCGTGGCCTGTACGATAATAGTTTCAAAAAAACTCTTTCTACGTTTAATTATCACAGTTTTCTGACACGATTGAAATCACTCTCAGGCGACACCGGCCCACGACAGCACCTCTGCACTCTTCCGGGTCTCACGGCGGAGTCCCTCAAACTTCCAAAATTCCTGAAACTCGGGGCTCTACCACGCTAAATAGTCGTTGGCCAATCAGCCCGCAGCAGCTTCCAATCGCTAGGCCACGCCCCGCGGTTAGCGACCTCTAGGCTGCAGACCGCGTCACCGTTTATTTCCATTATTTTCTTCCTGTTCTTAGTTAACAAATTAAATTAACATCACAGACCTTGATTACATTTAATATTACGTATGGAATTACACTTACTTATCTCTAATTGCACATCTTATTATAACTTAACAATATATTGGGCACAGCCCTGATTGGCTGTTTGTTGGTAGGGGCGGTCCTGTGTTCCCTGCCCCCAGCCCTCGGGGGAAGGGAGATTACGTTGTGCAGGAGGGGGGGGGGGGGTTGTCGCTGTAGCGGCCAGCAGTGTCACGACAATGGTGCGGGGGCGATACTTCCCCTCCTCTCAGAGACATAAACCGCCCTCTACCCCAGTGTATGACTTACAAATACTATTACCTGGACCAATTACACGACAACTATTATATTATATATAAAATACATATGTTTAATTAGAGGTGCCAATGAGGTCCGTTACAAGTTTTCACACAATCGCATGTCGAAGTAGCGATTTGATTATTTTCGCTAATTACCCGAAGTAAATACTACAGCGTGATTAAAAAAAATGATAACTGAATTGCTGACACGTCCATATAATATACGTACCACAGAGTGTTTCTTCAGTTACAATTTTTTTGACCCTGTATCTAAACGCTACTAATGAAATAATTTTAAGCGAAAGTAAAATGTATAACCTACAGAACAACTCTGTCGTTACTTCGCGTATTTTTAAATATATGTTCTCAAAAATACGCAAAAAAATGTAGGTACTGTACATCCGAGAAATTTTAAAACAATTTTTATGGTCAATTTCAAAGGTGTCACTCTGTAGCTTTATACATACTTTCACTCTAAATTTTATTTATTCATATAGTTTGAACATATCGTTACTTTGGGTAAGTAGCGAAAATAGTCAAGTCGGTGCTCTGACGAGCCCTTGCATGAAGACTATGGAATAGAAAAATATTTTGCTCGTGGGAAATTACTATTAATGTAATGTGTTAGAAACGGACAGTGTTTGATATACATTTAAAATTACGATTTGTCCGTGCAGAATAACATTGAAGCTATCTGCCTGGCTGGCTTATAACAATGGAAATCTATTTCTAACTAGAAACCGATGCTAAAATCAATTAATTCATAACTAACCTATTGAAGTATCTGTCCCAAACAAAAATATTCTACGTAAAATTCAGTGAGAAATGTTGCGATAGAAAGAAATTTTCACCATAGAACAGGTGCAATGACATGTAAAGTATTTCAGAATAAAGATGGCATTTATTGGACGCAGTTTTGCTATCTCAACTTTAAAGCACATTTTGTGTAACATTCTTTATTTAAGATGCTCCAAATGTTAAAAAAAAAATTGGCATGTGTGATTATTTTGTTACTGTACCAATTACACGTCTAATATTACTGTCAACTGTGTACACTTTGACTGCAAGGGTAAAATTGACAAACTCAAGATATTTGTTTTGGGGCCATTTAATGAAGAATTAAATAATTGCAATTTAATATAAAAACCAGTATGTCTGATCAATTCAGATAAAGTTAGTCATGTATTCGTAAATGGCACCAAATTAAATATTTTATGTCGGCCAATGTTAACCCTACAGTCTAAGTATTAACAGATGACGGTCTCCTTGGGCAGTTTTCAAGCAACACTCAACGAAGTAAAGGAATAAAAAAATGTGAAATCATTCTAATAGGTCGGAGGCTGTAAAGTAACCATTCAGAATTGTTATTATTCCGGCTCTTTTTCACCCAACCCTTTGTTGCTCAGATAATCATGAATGGTTGCAATTCAGGAAGTATACTCAAATTAACTCTGTCTGATGTCCTGAAAATTATCCACCGTGTGAATTTTTAGCATTCAGGCATCTCGAGCTACAGTCGTACGTTTACTAAAAATCCTAAGAAGTACCCCACAGTTTGAATGGTAAATAATTCGTGTTATAACCACTTGGTTACCATTTGAAAAATCCTGAAATGTATAGTTAACTATTGGATGGTTGCCACTCAGGCTTTCTAAACCACAACGATTGTAAAAGTATCGGAGGTCAAAATGTTTCGTCACTTTTGTCAGTAAATAACGAATTAAAGTATGACGCAACAGTTAACCGAAGGCCTAAGGGAACATCAGGGTTTGTATCTAGGGATCCAGAAACTTCGTGGGTTCATTTGATGTGAAATAAGAATTCGAGTTCTTGTACACGTAAGTAACATTCGTGGTTGAGTCACTATTCACTAGTCGTGTCTTACAGGACTCTAACTAACGGTAAACATACAAGGAAACACTCCCAAATTATCTACAATGAAGCAAGTGAGAAACTAACCATTCCGGTGAAATTCCCGTCGTATAGGTAACAAATGAGCAATTGAAGGTAGTGAAATCGTGCTGGCTGTTTCAGTGGCTTAATGATACTGACTGAAAAGTTATGTACACTTATTCTCAGTTAAATTTACCTACCTTAAAACTGGTTTTCAGGGATTTCTACAGTTTCATTAGTTATACAGAATGGTAACCAGAATTTCAGAGATTAAAAGGATTCAGGGTGTATCCAATGATTAGAATTTAGAGAGTGGAATGTGTACAACTGGCCATTCAACAGGAGCAAGCAACCAACGAACAGAGAGAGCATACACACGACTGTAAAGTCCAGTCGGCAGGTCGTTCAACTCCCGCGACGTTAACTTGCTATATCGATCATGAGTGGTTTCAGCAATGCGGGCGTGACATCTCTCTGTACCACGGAATACAGAGTGTTGGCTACCTTCTATGCCTGTATCGTGCCCAGGCACAACCCAAATACCAAAGTGCATAGTGGTGTCACACGTCACTTGAAGAAACTTGTATTTTTGTTCACAAAAACGGCCCATTTAGTTTTGACACTAGTTGTTTATGTTTTTCGTTGAATTCACGGTGAAAACAGAACGTCCACACAATAATATGTTTTTGTAAACGTTACAATTTATTTATTTTGAGTTCTAGAAACCATTTGAAGTAAGTAATTGTTAATTTTTAGTGTTTTACTTGAAAGGAAATTAAAGAAAACCGAAATTACGGGATTGTTGCAAATTGTACGTTACATTTAAATAAGAGCCTCGCGACATTTACAGGTCATTACGCATTTCTAAAAAAAGTAGATAATATCTACAGTTTCTAGTGTCAAGATATATTCCTACAATACTGCATCACGCTGCACCTTAAAATACTAGGTGCTGGACGATGACGTTGGTTGGTGGGTTTTCTTGGAGATATCCATTTTCCCCTCCCCTTCATTCCGGCGCTGCTCTGTACTAACCTAGATGTTAAATCTGATCAAAATCTCATCATTCATAATTATCAATTATTTCACACATTTATCATGTTTGCAGTAGGCGCATTAAGGCGCGGTCTAACGCAATTTCCATCGCCATTTTTTATTTGTTATTTGTGCCAGATATTTTTCCCCCTATTTTAGATACAAAATGTGACGAAATTTTGCTCTAATGAAATTTTTTTATCTTACGTAGTTTTTGCGTAATGGCTTGTTAAAGTCATATTTTGCAAGTTTCCATTTTAATGACTACACTAAAACCAATTGATATACCAAACTCAAAAAATTAAGAGTGGATGAAGACATTGCAGGCTACAATGTCATGGTCATAAAAATAAACAATAAAAATTATTTACATTTAAAAATATGCTGAAACTGAAAATAAAAATTTAAAAAATCTAATATATTTTTTTTTGCGTTTGGTACATCAGTTGGTTTTAGTGTAGTTCAAACGGAAACATGCAAAATATGACTTTAACAAGCCATTACGCGAAAACTATGAGAGATAAAAAAATTTCATAAGAGCCAAATTTCTTCACATTTTGTATCTAAAATAAAATAAAAAAACTTGTACAAATAAAAATAAAAAAATGGTGATGAAAATTGCGGTAGACCGCGCCCTTAAGTTTGTTCCTTCCAGATAAATATTGCAAATTCTTCACTAATTGTCACCAAAATAACTACCATAAATCGTACAAAGTTATCACTGTAGTCAAGTTTCCCCATACGACGGTACTAAGTATCAAGGTAATACATATGCAAATTAGCCTAATATGATTCATGAGACTGGTAAATGGTTTCACAGGTGGAGATCTGAAACCTGTAAATACACAATTAAATGACACGAAAATTTCATTAATGAACGTAAATTCGCATACATGAAAATATTGTGAATACGGATAACGTAAACTTATGTTACAAAAAGTAGACCTTTTCACACATTAAATACAGGTTGGTTACCACCTAGAAAGTTGTGCCCATTCGATATGGAGATTCTACATGATGTGATTCGGGATAAAGTGAGGACTCAAAAAAGCCCTGAATAATTTCTATTTTCGGTCAGTTTATATCTTTCCGCTGAATATAAACATAAACATTGCCACGTGCTTTTATTCACATAGGCTTGTACAATGTTTACATTTACATTACACTGCTGCGATGAATATTATCTATAGTATCTACTCATTAAATACACGGGTACTGAATATGTACTATACTAAATTTTAATCTTAGTTATGAATACCAGCGAGTTAACGTCTTATAACACTGGTTTATGTGCATCGACTCCAATTGATACAGCACTATTGTCGTTACAAATCTCGTAAATTCATGCGTAGTATATTAATTTGTTAGTCAAAACCGCCACTAAAAACACACACGAAACACTGTAGTATCCCAACGGGAAGCTACTACAATCAGGAAGATGTGGTGGGTTCTCATCTAGGTGAAGTCATTAAAATAACAACAACATACGTCGATGGTCTAATTAACGTCGTTTACTTATACTATTATATACAACATATACTCATTGGCTGTACCAATTACTAATCACAAGTTACATACATAGAGCCCCTGGCTCATACACACGTCCATCTCAGTTCGTGACCCGACCAAATCTGTCTCTACACACGGTTACCACAAGACTCTTTTCCCTTGCAGATCACATGATTCTAGCCTCCCACATGGAGGGGATACGAGTCCATGAGTCCATAATTCCTATTATGGTTTGATCACACTACGTTTCCATCACTGACGTAGATTAATTCTTGGATTTAGTCACATGATGAGTTTCGTCGTATAGTCACTCACATGTTTGTTATTTACAAAGTC
>PNEQ01110160.1:0-64155 GCA_003012365.1 Medauroidea extradentata
AAAACACAACATTAGCCCGCTGGGTTCAAGATATATAGACGATTAATTGAAAACGCTTTTCACCACTTTTTACCCTTTTTCACGTCCTTAGGTGGCGAATTTCGAAAATTCCTGAAATTACTTTTTAGGTATTTGAGTAAGCATCAATCCTAAACAAAAATCACGTCTCTATATAAAAAACTATGGGATCGATATATATCGAATGTGAATCGAAAACTCATATTACCCCATTTTTAATCAGTTTAGGGCCGAATTCGGAAAATATGTTATAAATGTTACTTGGGATACTTACAAAAGCACCAATTTAAAGCAAAGAGTACTTCGATATCTCGATTGATTCGATAGATATGGAAGGATAATCGAAAACACATTTCACGTATTTTCACCCCTTTAAATAAAGAATTTCGAAACGATTTTGAGTCCTGCCATAGACATTTGTAAATGTAACCAATTAAAGTTAAAATCACGACGATAGCCAATTGTGTTTCAAAGATAAAGACGATTCATTAAAAACACATTTTGCCCCTTTTTACTGTCTGGGGGTCGAATTTCAAAAAAACCTAAAACTACGTTTTGGGTATTTACGTAAGCAATATTTTGAAGTGAATATCAACTCTCTATCCCGAAGGGTTCGATAGATATCAATAGTTGATTGGAAACACATTTAATGTCTTTTCAGCCCCTTAAAAGTTGAACTTCGAAAAATCCTTAAATTGGCTAATATGCATTTTTACGAGTGTCCTATTAAAGTAAAAATCATGATGATATGCCGTCGGGCTCGAGCTCTATCGACGTTTCTTCGGAAACACATTTCACCCCTTTTCACCCCCTTAGAGGTCGAATTTCGAAAAATCCCTTCTTAGTGCTCGCCTACGACCTGAAGGGAACCCCCACAAAAAATTTCACGATTCTAGGTCAAGTGGTTTGGGCTGCAGTTTGATATGTCAGTCAGTCAGTCAGTCAGTCAGTCAGTCAGTCAGTCAGTCAATCAGTCACCTTTCATTTTTATATATATATAGATGATAGATGAGCTAGTGACGTTTCATTTTGCATGCTGTACTAAACAATGGAAGTAGCCTATACAATCATTTAAGGGGATGCTTGACCGATAATGTTTTGTGTCTTAATAATTTCTGTATTTGTAAGAGATATGGTTTACTTTGTAGACATATATTGAGTCAATGTTTATACTGCAGTGATAATTGTTTAGCGTTCATAGTTTTTTGTAATGGCATTTCAAAGTCCGAGTTTGGGTAAAACGGTTTTATGCTTGAAAGGAAATCTACTGAGTTGTCGAACTTAAATAATTCACACCGAATATGTGTGTAACTATAAGACGCAACGTGTAAACATATCGCTCCACCCCCACAAAAATAAGTCTAATAGGAGATTTGTTTACTGAGTATTATCATTTCATATTTTCTTGTATAGAAATTCCCTAGGTACGTACGGGTTATATAACAACACACAGAAAGCACTCAATGGCGTGCACATAAATAATTAGTGCCAAGAGCCTACCGAGCGCATTGCATGTTTGTTGCACCGACGGTTATTCTATTATTAGGACCAAGCTTTCTAAACGTTGGCCTGAGCCCAACTTGGAAATATTTATCACTAGCCATCACTTGACCTTTGCAGTTGCTCCCTCATGACATTTTGTCCTTCGAAGACTTGAAAGTGCACAGTGTGTTCGGGTCAAGGTCATGCTTCATTGAAGGCTCTACTTGTCCGGTTATTTTCAGTTGTCGTGTCAGGTACTGTGGATATATCTGGAATGCCGAGATAAAATGTCGTAGAATACTCCTGAACTTAAGTTAGTCTTTACCCACTCGAGTGCATAAGGAAAAGTTACTTTAACTATACTAGTGCTGAAATATTTTTATCCCTTACTTTTTTTATACTTAGCATATTCTGGCTTGTTATTTGTGTGAGGAAAATAAGCAGAGAATGGGTAAACGTAGCAAATGCGTGAAGTGAGATTTGGCTAGTAAATTATCCTGTTTCGTTTGTCCGGAATCGCGTCTTATTTCAGAAGGCATGATACACGAGTTGGAACATCTTCGATATGGTTAGGAGTAAGTTATAGTAAAAAATAGCAACCCTGGAAAACATTTCTTGCTAATTAATTTTGTGTTTCTCCTAATTTTTTTTTATGAAATAGTGGTTTTGGCAACTCGATTCAGACGTGGGCGATTAACGTTAAAGGAATGCACAAGGCTGGCTAAATATTTGCTAAAAAATGCAACATACGTTGACTTCTTAAATTCCTGTGAATTTCAGTAAACGTTTCAGGTTATCATTTATTTACCTCGCACAGTTTATGAATGAATACCTTTGTTACCGGTAGTATGTTGAGAACGTTTCAAGTACCCACGAGCATACCTGTATACTGACATTCACTGACTATTGTGTTCTAACGAAGGTTTTTTTTTTATTTTACTCGTAACACTTACACGGGTTTTTGGTGGCTACGTGGTAGATTGCAGTACTTCTTGACTCATAAATTAAATTTAAAGCGTTACAGCGGTAAGATATCGCCAATCCAGTAGAAGTGACCGTTCAGTGCTCTTCAGTTTGAGCTGTAGGCAAAAAGTAGCGTAGTTTGTCGTTGTTCTTATATTGGTGTATAAATACTTTCAATGCCCCTTTGAAGGGATTGGTACATGCTGTGTATTTTACTTTTAAATTTGTGATACAGTGTACATTTAATTTATCACATTTTCATTTTATTAGTTTTTTAAGTAAGCTCTATTGAAACATTTTTTACTGCAACGGCAAAAAGGAAAGTATTAAAATTAATGCCCATATTTGGTTATTTTTTAATAGTAATTAAGGAGCTGGGCAGTATCAGTGCCTTGAGATAATATATGTGGAATCAAATATGAAACGATATTACCATGGACATTTTAAAATAGCAATTAAATAATTCTTATCACCAAAATATGATTATGACATAAAACACTAGTTCTGTAGCGAGCGTTTTGAAAGTGTGTGTGAACTTATAAAATCCTCACGAATGACTCATGAATGCAGTTGGAGCTGCCAGTTTTGTCGTCAGGACTTAAAACTTCAAGCAGGCAACCAAAAGTGGCATCACTACCAGGCACCATATGTTGTTTGACAATTTTTCTGTTTTCTATTCACCAGTGCCCTTACGAAGCTCATTTTGTAATTATTTCATGTTCATTACAAATGTTGTATCTGTTATCATTTTATACGTTTTATTTAATACTCAAATTCATGTCATTCTTTACAAGAACAATTCAGTATGAAGTTCATATTTTATCATTTGTAGAGTAGATATAGATATTTATTTTTTAGTAGTTTTGAATGAGTTGTTCAAGTAGTGTACTGATTATCTTGACACATTCGGTAATGTATGTATTTTTTTTTACTGTTTATACGTTTCACAATTATTTATAGAAATATGTATTTCTAATTACTGTAATCCTATGTCTACAATTACACCCTGATTGTCTAATTAACCTGTAAATGTCCATTTTACCCTTTAACTGCGCACATTTTAACAGAAGCACTGGCTGTAATAGTTTACCGCGAATCAGATTTTTAGTGTTTAAAGACTAAAGAGTAAACGGAAAGACGACATTTAGAAGGGATTTCGGAAATACTCTTATCAGCTGTCATCAAACGCCTCGATATGTCTTAATTTTAACGTTATTAATCGAAACAAGCACTAATTTAATTGACGTACAGTGACGAATGAGCGGTTGAGCTTTTGAGACACGAAATTGTATTATTATCTCGCCGGGAGTACTTTTGTGTTAGCTCTTTGTCTACAGCGATTTTCATGGTCATATTTTTATTTGGTCGTATTTTTATTTTTGCACCACTTTTTTTTTTTTTTCATAAATTGTATCTTAATTTTTTTCTTACGAACTTTTTTTTTTATCTCTCGTAGTTTTTTGCGCAAGGGTTCCTAAATGCCAAACCTTGCATGTAACGGTTTCATGAACGACACTGACATGCCAAACTGAAGAAAAAAATCGCAGTGAATACCAATGTTGCAGGTGACAGGTTGACATTATATAAAAACATAAAATAAAATACTTTTGTATTTAAATAAAAATGCTGAAATTTGAAATGAAAATTTGAAAAATCCAACAGTGTTCAATGTACCGCGTTGCTGTGTGTATTTTCTGACTGCGAAAGGCACTCGATATGTCTTAGGGAACCCGCAGCAAGGACTTAAACTGATTATCTGCGTAGTTATACATGATGGGCTGTTCGCTATATGATTACCTTTTTTTTTAACATCGCTGTTGATAATGATAACACATTGCTGCGTCATACGTTAGACTTGAGTACCGGTGCGGCTATTATAACTTAGAGTGAGCATTAGTCACCGTCTTGAGTTTTTATATATTGTGTCATAACTGGAGATGGTGAAATTTCGCGAATTCAATGATCTACATGTTACATATATCCTATGCGTACTCAAATCCCGACTATTTGTCCACTAGCTGCTACTCAGTGGAACAGCAGACAATGAACGAATAGACAGGGCTTGAGTATGCGTAGAATAGTTGTTTCTGACATGCAGATAATTGAATTCGCGAAATTTCACCTGGATAATTTTTTGGAACTTAAAAACCTAACTACGGAAATAATACATATTGATAGAATTTTGTAGACTAGTGTTCCTAAGTCCTTCAACATGGCTAAAAACGGCCTTTTCAGACTGCCGTACTTAAAAATGTACTAACCGGATGTATGTGAAACTCAGATTGCCACCTGCACTGAACTAGTTGCAGAATTTCCACCAATAAAATTATATGGTCACCGCTTAAAGTCCCACAGTAAAAACCGTTCGATGGGAAGCTTGCACGCTAGTTCAGCGCTTGGCTTGTTGAGGCGACGCGGCATTTGATGCGAGCTTCAAGGTCGACCTTACTGCTTCGTCGCTTTTGAGTCTCTCACGCGCGGGTAGGCCAAGAGGAACTCGGCGGACCTTTCTACCTCGGAAACCCTCCGGATCTTCTCGTAAGCAGGCGTTTCAACCAATGCCACAGTGAGTCCAACCCACGATACCACAGCACACAGCTGGGTGTCAGCAGGCGAAACTGTCAGAAAAGTGTACTCTTTCGTGGGATAGACTATAGCAGAGGTGACTGACGTCGGCGAGATGCTGAGTCACAGGCCCCGACCGTGGAACTTGACACAGTGTGGGGGGAGGAAGGGGGAGAGGTGACCGTGACGACGATGACGTGGCCCACACAGACGGCGACTGTGCTGCCGAAAACCTCCAGTTCGCCGAGCGTATATCTAATAGTATTTTGTCGCTTGGTCGCGGACGAACTAGTTACACAGTGTTACCAAACCATACTGATGAACACAAAGTATAGCAAAATAATAAAACCATTAAAAACAATGTTATATTCTTAATGAGATACAAATTAGGGGTTTATTTCCTATTGTAGTTCATTACTGTATACGAGATTACTGAATTTTGATGTATCTGGAAAAAAACAATACAAATTAGAAACTTAGCCTTATCATGCTGTAAAGGACTCACAAAATATTACAGTGATTAAAATGTACTGCCACTGTTGTAACCAGGCTAAATGCAGTGTCTAGAAGATTATTAAATTATTTTATTTTATGTACTGGATTTTATCATGGCAGGATTTTAGAATCGCGAGTTTTTCCATTAGGAACGCCAACATGACAGCAGTTCTTACCACTCAAAACAACCACATTTAGATTTTAAAATACTGCGTTGGCAACGCGGCTTGACAGTGGCGTTGCCAGTTGTTCTTCCTCCAATCACACATCACTAGCTCAGATGTTAGTTCCAGCAGCTCCTTTTATATACCACGAACATTATATTTTTAACAATAATATTTTGCGTAACATGAATAACATACTTGCCGACTGGTTTTCCTCTAAGTGTCGTAATCCCTAGCATACAGTAGTATGTTACAGATCTGGAATACTTCGACACTTATATTATGAACATAGTAGTGGAGCGTAATGAACGCTGTCGCTTTTGCGGATATTTGCGCGGCGTATTTAGCTATTCAATCAAATACAAAGTGTAAGCGTAAACTGGTGATATAGTCAGCAGCCTACAGTACACATTCAAGATTTTCGAGCAAGTAATATCTGCTTTAGTGCCAATCGTTTGTGAAACCATAATTTGTTTACTTATGAAGGACATCAAAATAGGGACATAAAATTATTTGTTCAGACGCAGCAAAAAACTGGCACTGCCTATTAATTTTCGTAATTAAGGATGTACCCGTTAATACTAACAGTTTGATGTATGCAGTTATTGTGTTAATATTCCTTATTGACTGGCTTGTTTGTACTCCTACATCTTATCACACCTTCCACTTGAAGATTGAAGGGTAGCGCTTCCTGTGCAAACGAAGTACTACTTTTATTTGCTGATGCACTCAATGTATTATTAACTGAGTATGTGTTCGACGAAATTGAGGTTGTAATGATTGTATTGTCTTCTCCACTTCTACAGGTGGAATTTGTATTTTTAGCCCAATTATGTAAGTATACATCACAGTTTGTGTTGCTGTCGGTCAAAAGGAAGTTGGCTCAAATCCTCGTTTAGTGACATTGTATGTGCTACCTTCGAGTACTCATTTTCGAATGAAGCCGTTCAAAACACGTCCTGTTTTGCAAGAAGATTTTATATTGATACTATCTCTTCCCCAGGTCAGTGGCGGTAAGCGCATACATGCGTACGTTTGTCTGTCGACTGTTTGCAGAGACGACCAGTCGGAATTCAGTATGCACACGCTTGTTTATTCCTGTACGCTATTGAGAGCGAGCCTTTACCGGTTAATCTTGTATAACCCATCGGCGGTGTGGCTGATTACATAGGCTGCGTTCGTGTGTGTGAGAGAGACAGTCGATGGAGCGCTAATGGTGCCATTGACCGACGTATGTAATGCAGTTTCACATATACACTCAAGCCGCCTAACTGGTGACCAATCACAGTGCTTTACTACTATTGATTTTCCTCTGGGACTTGGGTTAGCTACATAATTTAATTCGTGGGTAGTATGCTGTAAAATCTAACGTCTGTCTCTTTCGAATCCTTGCATTTGTCCACGTAGGCCTATGGCAATTGGAAAAGCCGTTTTTAGTCATTTCAGGGGACCAGAAAATGTTTCTAAAAAGCGCATTACATTTTGAAACTTACAGTGGTGAGTGTGTTCATTTCGTAGATATATTGCAGAACTTTTTAAGCGCTGGCAAGTTATACACCTTAATCACAGGAATTCTTGAATATTGCGGTTTTTACTCGCATCAGTAGGCATACTACTTTCCACGTGTTTAGTTGCATTCATAGCGAGACCGGTGACTTTGGTGCCGCACGGTAATTTCAACATTTTAGAAACGCAACTGTTACATGGCGTTTGGAATATTGCATTCAGTGCTGTACAAAATATAGGCCAGGAAATATTACATTTAGTAGCTTACGGTTATTTAAAATAAATCAAAATGTAGTTCATTTAAATTAATTGCGAGGTACTAACGGCACACTTTTCTTTGCAATTTGTCAAAATGTATTTATAAAAAGTTTTAACTGTGGCACCTGTTGCAATGCTTTGAGATTATATGTTTATATTTTGATTTTTTGAGGATTCAGGTAGGTCTCGTCGACAGCGAGGTCATTAGAGCAATGCTCAGTAATGTAAGAGGGAAGCGGCCATTATCTGTGATATGAAACCAGTCAGGATAGTCGGAATAGGAATCGAACCCGGGTTCTTCCTAATGTCAGTCTATTGTTTTACCGCTGCGCAACGTTACTTAATTTTTGTGAGGAAATATTGTATAATATGAAACAGTGTCTAAAAAAATCACATTTTCTGTAATTTTTAAGGTATTGTAAATCACACGATCGTAATACCAGGATTCATACCTTCCAACCCTCCTTATTTTGGCAGGAGACTCCTTATTTTATGGGTTGTCTCCATCCGTGCTGATTATTAATAAAAATCTTCTGATTTGATTGTAGGACCAATCACGTTTTTTATTTTGTCTTCTTAATAATATCTATCAGTCAAGTAATTGAAAGGGATTATCGGTAGCTTCAACTATCGTATGTGCTTACCAAACACATTTAATTTATCAAATTCCTATACCTACTGAATTCAGCTGCCAAAGAATTTTGTAGCCATGTTTGCTTTCACGATGCCGCGTTAATCAGTTGCAGACTTTTAGGTATATTGGCCATTCAAAGTGTTGAAGAACTATCATTCGGTACATAACATCTCATTTACTGTGGAATATATGTGTTAAGTGTCAATAGAGAGTTCTACGTAACCTTTCTTTTGCATGTGCTGTTATGATTTGTCCGTGGTGCATGGATGGCGAGGGAGACGTTGTGGAATCACAAAGAAAACGTTTCGTTTATGCGAAGAAACATAAAACTTAACTTTCCAGTGACACAAAATGACAGAAGTGGGATTAATGCGGAATTTGTTTTCGTGTCTTGGTACGGAGAGAGGGGGAAGGGTTGTAAAAAATCTCCTGATTTTTTATTTTTGATAGTTGGCAGGTCTGCACTTTTGAACAAAATTGTCTGGCATGTTTAAACCATTCGTTTCCCACCTGTTGGACTGGTGGTTTCAAAATTTCTACGTAAAATGTATTTTCACCAAACAGCTCGTGGCAGCCATAGCTGTGAATTATTTCAATTTCTTTGTAAGATTTTTCTGTTAACAATTTACGGAAACAGTACAATTATGTATTTTACGTGTCATGGAAAAACTACGGCTTATAAAGCCTTAAAGTTGTAACAGTATTCCATACAAATGTAAACTAAAATAAGGAATTTTATTCAGAACCAGTCAGGTTACCGTTGGCAGTGTTAGAAGGGGTTTATACAAAATATGCCAGCCGATTCTTCGCATTTCCTTCGACACACATCCAGTCTGTTCGGCAAGCTTCTATTTTCTGCCGCACTTAAGCCTTCGGAGGCACGCGAGCTGTCTGCGACGGTATCCAGTTCTCACTTGTAGTCTTTCAGAAGACGGAGGTAGATGTCGGCTCCAGAAACGTCGCGACAAGCTCTTCCAAATAAATGTACGAGAAGAGTAGGTACCAGAGGGCCAGGGTATCGTACTCCGGATGAAGATTTGTTACTAGGTGCCGGTAGGCAACCTGCTTACCCCGAAGGATGACATGAAATGAAGCCCTGCAATACAGAAGCGCCGGAACGATAGGGGTGGGGAAAATGGGAGGTCTCCGAGAAAACCCGTTGACCAGCGACATCGTCCGGCACGATTATTATATGTGAAAATCCGAGGACCGTCCACGCCGGGGATCGAACACGGATCGCTTTGTTGGGAGGCGAGTAGCCCTTGGTCGCCACGGCCCTAATCTCCCAGATGAACTTCTTTATTCTTCTGTGTCATCGTCGTTATTGTGTCTTGTGTAACCTTGTCTTCGTCTCAGTAATTGACTGTTGCAGGCTTGACTATGGTGTGTTTCTTTTTTGGTTTGTTCTTGTATTTCGTTCCGTTTTTTGTTTATAAACTTTATTTTTAATTTAATTTTCCTGAAGTGACATAATTACTTAAGGAATTTTTCATGTTTTATTGTATTCAGTATGTGTTTAATACTTCTAATCGTATGCTCGTTTCTTTTGCCGTTTTCTGAGAGGACGTAGTGTTGCAATGGCGTATGCCCAGAATGTTTCGTTTTGCCATTTACCTCGTTTACAAAAATCTTTCAGAGAAATGTCCTGGTTTGGCCGATGGTGGCACCACGAGTACGTTCCACCAGGCTCATCTATAAACATAACGTAGCGTCCTTATTTTGTTTTTGATAACTGGATTGCGTGAGCCTGTCTCTAGCAACATGACGCAGTAAAGTCGTGTAGCGGGGGCACACGAAGATGCTGCTCAATACCGCGCCGTGGCAATTATTAGTTTCTGATCACGAGGCTAGAAAATTATACTTTTCATGTAACCATGGGCAATTTTATCATTCGTGGCAACAATTTCAATCTCCCGAAAATGAGCCATCACATGGAATGAACTACATAACATTAAAAAATGTGTAAGTACGCTTGAAAGGTAACACCTCAATACGGGAGGCATAAATCCGGGAAAGTGAGGCAAGCTAAGAACACAGACAAGAGAGTTTCGCATTTTTATTTTTTGTTGTACCTATTCTGTTTACATCATGTACGAAATCATTTAAGTGAGTCATCACAGTGGTCGCCGAGGTTGTCCACGGATCGTTTCCATCAATCCTGTAATTATAAAGTTTATTTTTCCTGTGTTGTGACAGAACACTTTAACTGAAGTAATTCAAAAGAAACGCGAGTAAATATATTTTTCTCCTAGATGATTAGATTCTACCGTGTCTTGTTATTAAATTATGTTATACCTGTTATTTGAAGTCTATATTGTAATTATAGGAAATTTCAAAATCTACATTATTTAAACTTTTTAAGAACGATTATTTAAGTAGCAAACAACAATGGTGTTCCACATTCCTATCCAAATAAGAGTGCTAGATATTCCTTTCCGTGTGGAATGCTATTGGTCTGAACAAGTTTATGAAGTAGTTACAACATTTTCTTCACATAGTAATTGAGTATGTAACGTCTACAGCAAATGTTACTGTAATTTTATGATTTTGTTATTAACTACCACTCAAACTACAGTATATATCTTGTCGTGGACCAAAATTATCGCTTCGGCTATTGACGGGCAACAACATTTGTGATATTTCATACACACACACACGCACACGATACATGTTTTTGTTTTTCCTTTTATGCTAGTTACATAATTTTATTTGTACAATAGGATGTCCACAAAAAAGTTGGAAATACAATTTTTTTTCAATGGAATAATTTGTATTCAGCTATCCAAAATGACACTGCAAGCTACACTGTCTACTACGTGGATGTATAAGAACCCATGGAAAGTCTTTTTAACAATTTAATATGAAACAAATACCTAAATATGATGGCTTATCGCGAGAAAATATGACTGTTTACTGGGTTTAAACTTACATTCAGCTTATCAAAAGCTCCCTGGTTTTTTCCCTGTACGTGAGGCTGCTACCCTATTTGACGGAGCCAATATAAATTCCACTATTGTAATATTTGATGCCTGATATTGGCCTGCAGAAACCTACGAAGCGCCAGACGTGTATCGTCCAGTCATACATGTGGCGAGAAACTACATCGTTTTCAAGGGTATGTTGGCACAAAGCATTTTCGCGATAGTCCATCATCTTAACAAATACCGTATTAAATGAGCAAAAAAAGGCTCGGCTCGGTTTATGTGTGGCACTCTGTATACGTAATGTAGGCTACTATGGTCGAATAAACGTACACGTATACCAATGGTAAATCAGATGAGAAATGTTTATTTGTAACACAGATTTGTATATGGTCTACCAGTCTTTAATGTAATTTCATACGTATTATACACGATGACTTCTTTTAATCACGAAGTGATATTGGAGAAACATTTTCGACGTCATGGCGTCGACGGAAGGTCGGACAAGCAGCGCCGCGTTTGCTCTAAGGACGTTCGCCCTAAAAATATTTTCTGCGCTGTCGTATGTCTGAAAAAGCTGCCTTCGCTAGAAAATCACTTAAATCCATACCTCTACGAGCATTTGCCCTATTTTTTCTCTCCGTCGACCGTTTGCTTGCTTTTCCCCTACAGTTTAGGGCAAATGCCTTTAGAACAAACGACGTGTACTCGATGTACGTATGGTATGGCACTGGTTGACTCTCCTCATGGGAAATCGAGTCGTAGTTGTGTGGTGGAAGAACTAAGGCTGTGTGTGTGATGTATGGTTGGACGTTCTCTTGTCCCAATGGCCTAGTTCGCGGCGAAACACGATCTGTTGGCAGCCGGACTTCACTTCGAGCCCCAGCGCTGGCAATTCCGCTGAACTCCTTTATCCGTCCTAGCTGTCCTCTTTCTCGTCTCATTCGTCCCACTCTTTCCATTCGCAGAACTCTCTTCTCTTACTGCTCGCTCAGCACTTGTACTGTTTAAGAGGAGTCATTTAGCTCAGGGTAATCCTGAAATAGAATAAACCTTTTGCAAGAAATGTACAAAATGTGTGTCCATGTATCAGCTTTTAGTTATGTGTTGCTTTGGACTCTCATTTGGAAGGACCTGCGGTCGATCCCTGGTTCCGGCTATTCTCATTACTGTTGCTGAACTACGGCCATGTTCGACTCTTCCTCTCCTACTTCATGTCCTTGTGTGTAGTTGGGTGTAACCGTCTCTAATGACCTCGTCGACGTGACGTACAGACCAACAAAAATAAAAAGTAAAAATTAAATGTCGGGGTAGTAGTAACAAAAACTTAAAGAATCCAACAGACGTGTATGTAGACGTGTAAATTTTGTGTGCGTATTTAGAAAAGATAATTAAGAAAACGTAAATGTAGAATCGTACCCATACATGTTGACCACAGTTCCCTGTATTATTGTAATGGTGTCACTGGTTTGAACTTTGGTATTCCTACCATGCTCTGCATTTGAGCGGCTTAGCTTTATAGTGGTGTAAGTCATTAAAATATTTTTCTTGTAAATAATTATTTTTAATCACACGAAGAATGCAGTATATTCTTGCAATGCTCAAATAGAATTCAGAAATTCAATTAAGAGTAAAATATATGTTACAGAAAATTATTTTGAGAAATATATATAATATGAATAAAAACGTCACTGCTAAATATTTGTGATTGAAACCACTATGAACCTCAGCCCCTCATTTGAAGAAATACTTGTTTCACATAGGGTAGTACAGGGCGGTCATGAATGTTTAATAAATTCACAGACTTTGAAGTAACATTGCCCATCGTGCATTATATTACTTTCTCGCACATACCGTTTGTCATTCGCGTAGATTTTAAAAAACCTCTAATTTTGTAATTGCCAACTTTTGCACTTCTTTGTCATCGTGTCGATATTCAAGTGTCGTTGTCATCAATATTTGCTCTTTCTTTTCGAAAACACAAGAATTTGGGTAATCTTAAGAGATACGCGATAAGATAAGGCAGCTACTGGACTTCCTGAAAGTCCGTCTTATCGCTGAAAAAACGATGTCATATTTTATGTTACGAAAGCTTATAAACACAAGCAATCACGGTAGAAGAGCGAGGTTTCAGTTAAGTTTATCCTCCTTTTATAAATGTATTCCCCGTATTTATAGTAACTGTCAGTTATTTTATTTATTTATTTTTCTGAAGATCATAACTTGTCGAGTATTTTTATTTTTCAATTTGCCGTTTTTTTTTGTATCGAAACTTAACTGTTACAATATTTTGCATGACGGCGTATGTACTATGCGTGATACGTGCATAGTTGTGTTGATCTTTTAAGGTGACTTCAGCACAATCATGTACAGGACGTCGTTAAGTTCAATATATAAACTAACGCATTTTTCAAATCTTGTTGCACACCTTTTGTTACGGTATTCTTTTTGTTCTCGGACTGCTAATTTGTTCCCATTGTTGCAGTTTAATCCGTCTAATGCTTACCTTCGTTTAGTTAGGCTAAACAGGCACTTTGGTTTCGTGAATTTTGAAAACATAAAATATTGTTTCTTGGTACTGTTAGATCAGCAAAAAACCAGATAAAGAAATTGTGACTCTTTAAATTTGAAAATTCCGGCCGATTTGTTATTGCAATGTGCCATTATTATATATAATCAGGAAAATATGTCAGAAATTCGCCCTTTAAGGGGCCTCCGTAGATTGCCTTGTTTGTGTGTGTGATGCAGAAGCAGTAAGGTTGCCGTTTACCGAAGTATGTAATGTATTATCGCCTCTACGCGCAAGTCCCTCAGATGGCGTGCAGTGCTTTACTATTATCCTTTTCCCTAAGGGACTTTAAGCGGTGACCACATCATTTTATTTGTGACATTTAACTGCGGCTCAAGAGATCACGCGTAACGAATGAGTAATTCTGGATAAGTATTTACTCATAAAGTTTTATGTAGGATTGTCATTGAGTATGTTATCAATATTGGCTTCGAAAAAAGTGCAGAAATAAATGGATGTTTTCAGCGTTTATTTATATATTACGCACTCTTAAGAGTTAGTGAACCCGACGCGTGAGCAGTGTTGTAGCGTGGTACGGAAATTATTTTATTTTTGTATAACTATTTAAAAAGGCCTTCAATCCGTTTGTTTACGAAAAGAAGACAACACTTCAAACTGTGTCCCTATGGTTTAAAAAATGCCGTCCGCTTTTTAAAAAACATGATTCCCAATCTCCTCAAAAGTGCTAAAAATGCCTTTTTCACGTTGCTGTGGCTGAGAAAATATCGAACGTAATCGCAAAACAAAGCCATAGAAACGTGCGCGGGACATTACCAGAAACTTCCCACAAATAAAACAACAGGGGCATCGTTTGGAGTTCCATCGAAAAACGGTTTTCTACGTAAACACTGCACACTAGTTTCGTTCTTCGCGCCTAGAGGCGATGAGGTGTTTGACGGGTATGTTATATTCGATTTGTCGCCTTTCCCGTTTCCGTGCCTCAAACGTAAAGAGATAGCTACCGTCCACTAAATTTTAAGGTTGTACGGTACACATATTAAATCGTAAGTGCTGTTTGATATTGGTGACATACTGAATTTAAAAAAGGTGATATCTGAGTAACTCAGTCATAAGAAAAACATTTTTGTTGTTTTATCCATTTTTCTACGCAATAAGTAGGGACTTCTGATTTTTGCGGAAAGAGTTTTGCCCCATTTTGTTTCAGTGCCTTACGTACACACCTGCAGTTCTGCTTCGTGGTTACTGGGCAGCGTGCCTTTATGAAGAGACTACTCTTGAGCCAATCACAGAAAGGTTACTACAACACCACACGTCTATGATTTGTGTGTAGAACCACACGACTCGTGACAGTTAAAACGTCCGCTCACTTGCCGTAAAGCCGAGCTGCAGAGGTGTGCACGTAAGGCACTGAAACAAAGTGGGGCAAAACTCTCCGCCAAAATCAGCAGTCCCTACCAATAAGTAATTTTGACGATTTCGGAAGAAACTTGCCGAAACTGCTGTATGATAAAAGGTTTCTGTCACCCTGATGGCGATGCTGGGTTGGGACATAAGTATGTGATTTTGCGGTGACCTTCAGTTGCATTTTGTAAAGGATTTTAGTATTGCTTTGGATTTACAAATCCTTTTGAAAACACGCAGTATTTCATGAATACCTAATTTGGGCGCAAACAAAAATTCTATATAAAGTGATCGATACATGTAAGCTGTGATAAGATGTTTCTTAAATGGTAGGGTATTTTTATGCAAGTCATGTTATTGTATGTTTTACGTTTATCAGAGCCATATTGTGAACAATTACTGACAACTTGATAGATGTATCGGTACTGTGTCTCTACTGCTCTTTTCTGTCTCTGTAGTTGTTATGGCGCCTTGGTCCAACGATCAACAGTTACCGAGATAAGACGCGATCTCCGGGTTTCTTACTGACAGGAGCCTTATTTCCTGCGAAATTCGCGGATTGTGAAGAGAAGGAAAACTTGAACTTGGGGAAAGTTAGGCGGAGAAGGGATGTGCGGTAAGTGCGCGGCAGTCTACAGCAGGAAGGAAGTGTTCAAACTGCGGTGTCGTTCAAACACTGCTCTAGTGTATCGATCGTTTGTTAGTTCTACTTCCTCTCGTCTGCCTGCCAGCGTCCCACGAGCTCTGCCCGCCTCCTCAAAGTTGACGGAGTTTGCAGCGTGTGTTTACACTGCCTCCCGCCGCGTTTACACTGCTGTACAAGAGCTCATCTCGAGTGGCGAGCATGCTTGTTTTGTGGCACCGCAGCTAACACGATTTTCACGCTTTCTTTCAGATATTTCCCTCGGGGGATGGCGGTGATTCTAAGTTTCGTGGGGCCGCTGTGGACGAGTGGTCAGACCATTCGTCTCCCACCTAGGCGATCAGGGTTCGATTCACGGCGAGGTCGGTCCCCGGATTTTAGCATATGGGAATCGTGCCGGACGATGCCGTTGGTCGGTGGGTTTTCTCGGGGATCTCCCGTTTCCCCCGTCCTTTCATTCCGGTGCTGCTCAATACTTCCCTCTGGTCACCAGCGTTGAAGATCTCGATGTCAAGGGCGTCCAGATGAAGGGGAAAAAACGTAATTTTATATTTGTATGAATAGTGTTAGTTATGTAAACATTACTTGGGAGAACATTTTCCTTTCACAAATTAAAATTCAGGCAGTTTTCCGTAATGAAATTTCAAGCTCAAAATGTGAACGTTTTTTGTTTCTTATAAGCCGCAAAGACCAATAAACATAATAAAATGAAAACATTCACACTGAAAATACATGTCACGGACCACTGCTTGCTATGTTTTAAAATCAATTACAAAATATTTTTGTATTTAAAAAATCGTTGAGGAAATAGTCAAAATGTAAATAAAATGTTTTTAAAAGCAAAAATATTTTATAATGGATTTTAAAACATGTCAAGCAATAGCCAGTCTCGTGTAGTTTGTTTGATTTTTTTTTTAAATTTAATTATGTTCATTGGTTTTTGCGGCTTACAAGAACGTTAAACGTGCAGATTTTGATTTTGAAGTGCCGTTATTGGGAAAGCTGGCTGAGGTATTTTTATTTGTAAGAGGAAAGTGTACTCCCAACTAACGTCTATAAAACTAACAGTATTTCATTCAAATATAAAATTACTATTATTCCCCAATTGAACACCCAAGTGCTAGCCAAAATCTGTCTCTCTTAAATTTCGTTGTAGTAGGCGTAAGAGTACTGAAAAATATTCTCTAAGTAAATATCAATTTGTATTATTTTCAATATTTCACCAGTGCCCCATTTTAAAATTTAAGTAATATAGTTTCCAACTTTTTTTTTTTTTTACTGTGATGTTAATTTATTATGTGGGAACATTTCTTGCTGCAGTTTTGTAGGAACGATCATAGTGAAAAGAGCTATTGATTTTTTTTTAACGTAGACGTTTCTATTCGTAACAGACAGAAATGGTTTTGTGATTGAAAAGGACTGGTCTTCCTATGTTTTCCTCTTTGATAAAGTTATTGTTTAATCATAGGTCTAAAGGGCAGTACCTACCTCGAAACCCTGGCGCGAGAAAACATACCGATGTTAAAAATATACTCGATGTGTGTAAGTACCTGTGGAACCTACATATTTCACCACTGACTTTTTTGTTCATATCGTTTACGTCTAATATCCTGACAACTACAAAGAAGTAAGTATTTTTCTTTACTTAAAATTCTCGTAAACATCATCTTATGATATTTTTCATATATTTTTACTCACGTATCGTTATTCTCCTTTCTCAATTCACAGAATGGTTTTCGTCCGAACGTGATATAATTGAAAATGACTGAGCACTGCCGAATATAATTTAACACGTATAGACTGTCCCTACTCTTTCTCGCGCCAAGGGGCCGAGGTAGGCAGCGCCTTTAATTATAAAGAAAAATTCTCGCGTTATCCCTTATTTTTACTACCGCACCTGTACAGAAGTAGTAGTACAAATACGCCGCGTTCCTTATTGGATACGTAATGGAGAATGACATACAGGACAGCTATTCTTCCTTCAAACTAAGCCGGGTAATGCCGCAGTTCTGGTATCTACCTTAGTATGGTGTATCGAGAGCAGCACTGTACTTAAAAAAAATGTGCTTTTATAAATACGTTGGAAACCCACTTGCCAACGAAATTCTATTTTTTTTTTTAATTACAAGGGTGGTTCTTGTGAAAAAAGAATGGAAGACATTTCTCGCCTGCTTTCTCGCAGATAGATACAAACAACTGGATTTTGCCTCATAGATTTTTCGCTACCTCTCCATTGTAGTGCTCCACTGGAATGACCTACTTAGTCGTACACTTATTGAAGAACTGGGTCGTCAGATAACAACCTTGCCGATAGCTTACAATCCTTCAACATCCTGGAACCTGTCTTACTGAAGTACATTTTCACGTGGACGTTGTGGGTCGCAGAGTGTATGTAGACATTTTCTCCAAAGCTCGACTTCGTTTGAGTTGTATGCTTTATATGGTTTAAAGACATCCGTAATACAATGTTACTATGAAAGTTATTGTTTATTTAAGGAATTAATAATTATGTTTCAGTTATTTCTTATGTACAATTCTTTATAAAACCCCGCTGCTCTTCTAGTATATCCTCATTTATGCAATCCTGCATTTTAGAATAATTTTCGGTTTGATTATTTGCTATTGTCTAATGCTACAAGTATAAATAATGTAACACCAATGGAAGTGATACTGCCATTTTTAATTTAGGTCTTTGCAACGTTGAAATATATCTTCATTTATGTATTTTTAACATGGTTAATATAACTGTGATAATACAGTACAAATTATGAATGGACTGGTGTTTAAGTTATCGTAAAATATTATTTAATTTTACCCTGATTAAAAACCGTCGAGTCAGAATGAGAGAGAGGAATGCTTCAATGCACGACTGACTTTGAACAACAGTACCTTTCCGTGTTTGTAAATGATTCTTTATCCGATTATGGTGTTGCTTTCCTAAGTACAGAAATTCGATGCCCACCTACTGGCCGCAGCGAGACTCATCTGGCGCGATATCGGTTCTAGCGCAAGACACACCGAGGGCTTAAAGACAAACAACACTATCTCCAAAATCGTAGGTTTTCAGGAGAGAGGAAAAACAGTAAGCATGTGTAGTTTTTTTAATATTACTATCACCTAAATTGTGTCAACGGAATGCCCTTTACATCATTATAATAAGTGGTTCACTACAAATACAAAGAAAAAATAAATCACAATAATAACGACATAAAACGGTTGTTTTCCTAAAAAAGGAGAGTTATAGTTATTTGACACTAAGTGTAACTTCTATTAGTTTGTAGTTAACACCAACAAAAAATAGTTAGGTTTCTTTGACACTTACTACAACTGATGTTCTTATGCTATCGCTGTACAAAGAACTACACTACAGCAAACCACAAAGTATAACAACAAGGTAGCAATGTGTTGTTTCTCATTTTATGGGCCAAACATAGCATAGAGTCATTATTGAGACCCACAAAAATAACAGTTATCGTTTTCACCCATGACTCCACGTTTCAAATTATTGTAAAATAAATGGTACTGTCCAGGTATTATTTTCTTCTCACAAAGTTCTAGCAGGTCTTTAACTTTCTCTTCTTGTACTTTTAATGGTTCATAATATTTCTGTTGTAACTTAATATTGTTCACTGAAAATCCACGAGACACCCTTCTCCGAACTTTAAATTTATAGAAGTCTTCCGCACCAAAGTCATACTTAAAATATATATGTTCTGCGTCGTCTTTCCTGTACTGAAACCACACTACCTTCAACCAATTTGCGTTGTTACCATTTGTATCAATCTTCTTGTTTTGTATTAATGTGGTTTGAAGTACCTTGAAGTCAAAGATATCACTCTGGTCTATTTCAGTAACAATGTACTTCCCTCTCTTGGATGCTGTTCGAACTATGGTATACCATCCAGATGGATCAAAGATGTCTGTGTTCTTGCTGTTATTCTCAATATGGGCATGAACTGTATCACACTCCATTTGAGAATGCCCAGGTTCAAAAAACTGTTGGTCGATCGTAGGCACATCCAAAACATTCACCGCGTGTAAGAACATACTAGCAATCAAACTGTTTCTATTTTGTCCTCCGCATGTGTCAGACATGAAACAAAATCTTTTACCGTCTTGTTTGTTTTTCATCAGAGCAAAGAGACATGATGCTACTTCAGAAGCTCCTCTACCACCCATCGCCTCGCGCCACATAAAATTTTCAGCGTTCTAGAAGCTACATTATAAACAGTCAAATTGTAAACTGCAAGTTGCCTTTTGTAGAGTATAGCCTTTGCCTTTACTTGTGGACAGTAACGCACTGCTTCAAAATCAAATTTAAAAAAATGTAGATCTTCTTTTAATGATTTTTCTTTATACGTGTTTTTCATTTTCCGTGCATTTTCCTTCCTTAGAATGTGTTCTTCATGGCTTATTCGCTTTTCCTCTTTTTCATTCTCAGACATTTTTTCATATGTAAAACATTTGTCACATTGATCTTTCCTAGGGTAATGAAAAGCTATGTTAAAATTACTATTAAAAATGTGACGATAGAATGACAGTTTTTCTGGTTCCAAGCCATCTTTTACACACAATTCCACATACATGTCGTACATTTTCGTGACATTTAAATCTCATGGCAGATATTCTCATGAACTGTCTTTTCTTGTGTAATGAGACGGAACCCGAGGAAATGCTGCAATATGGTTCCTTATAAACTCTCGTGAATCTTGCGGTTTCATGACTCTAGGCTCGTGTCTGCCTCTTTGATCAGACATTACTACATGACATTCATCACTTTTCTTCAACACATTGTTGACTACTGTATTTGAAATGTTTAACGTAGCCAAGAAAAAACCCTGGCATACCTGTGTTTTGACATTGTCTTTAATGAAGAAAAACTCCCTAGTATACTGTCTTCTAGATTGTTCGCATTTTGTTCTTTCAGATGCTTTTTCAACCACATCTATTAACCCTCTTAAATATTGCCGTTTGGTGTTAATATCTTTGATTTTCCAGTATTCTTTATGGATGTTCTGTCTTTTTATTTCGTCGAACGAGAGATTGCATTTTCTGGGACACTTCGAACAATCTTTGTCAAGAACTTCCTTAGCAGGTATATTTTCCCCACTGCTTATTGATATGTGCTCTTTACCCATTGCTATATCACTCTTTAATATATTTATTTTCCATGTTTTTGGTTTGGCAATTTTATTTCTTTTTCGCTTATAGTTTTCTTTACTCAATGTATCATGTTTGTCGACATTTTGATTTGCACCGAGTGAATCATTCGTAGTGGCAACAATGTCTATGCTGGCTGTAGTACCTAGCCCCGCAGTGGTTAATGTTGTTTGTTTGTCGACATCTTGATTTGCACCTAGTGAATCATTCGTAGTGGCAACAATGTCTATGCTGATTGTAGTACCCAGCCCCGCAGTGGTTAATGTTGTTTGTTTATCGACATCTTGATTTGCACCGAGTGAATCATTCGAAGTGGCAATAATGTCCATGCTGATTGTAGTACTTAGTCTCGCGGATGTTGTTAATGTTGTGTAGGTTTTTACATACCTTTTGGCTGGCTTATTTCTCTTCTTTGCTGGCTCTTCTGTTAAATCGTCGCTACCATCATCAGAATCGTACAGCTGGGCATCATCAGCGGGTACAGCTTCCTAGGCAGAATATAAGTAAAACAGCAAAATTAGCAACAATAACAAGAACAATACTTAACACGTTATTTATATACAGAAAATGTTTAAATACTTACCACAGAAACACTGGGCTGTACTGAAGGCATCTCGACCTCTTTTAATATATTCAGCGGAACAGAATCCAATGAAGGACATGGACTACTTGAATTGCTGATGGAAGTACCAACATTCGTTTGCAGTTTATTTCTGTCTAATGCCAGGTCCACCATTAATTTACTCCGGCTATTGCTGTACATGTTCACACTCTTTCAACGACACCTCGCTCAACAATGACAAGAACATTCAAATAAAGTAACTTTATAGCCGGAAAAAAAAAACGCAAACGAAATGTCCAGCCATCTGCTACACACAAAAGTAACTGTCAAAGAACTCTATTTACAGATAGGTTTTTAAAATGTATGTTCACTTGGTGTCAGATAACTCTTAAGTTTTGTTAACGTTTTCTGACACTAACATATATTACTAAACACCACAGCGCTAACTCCCAAAACTTTTTTTTTATGTTTCGATCACCATGATATTTTGGCAGACTGTAGATACCCATTATGTGTGTCTTGTGCCATTATTACCTCAAAATGTTGATTTTTGGAGTTAGCGTTCTTTGACACTAACCCCTCGACACATGACGTGCAAGTGGTATCGTTAATCACTCGTCTGACTGACACTTTTTGTTGTTGAAAAGTGTTAAACAATTCAATGTTTCTAGAGTACGTTCACACGAATCCCGTGAGTAGTTTTCCAGATGTAACAGGTTAGAAAAGCTGTTTTAGCTATTTTGAGGGGCTCCGAATTGGGTTTTCTAACTGACATAATGCTTTGAAACCACCTTTCCGTCATTGTTTGAAGTGTATTTTCTTTTCGTACATTGACACAATACGCACATGTGAAATACTTTCGTTAAAAAAATAAATAAATAACATATTCACGGGCATGTTGCAGCGAATTTTAAGCGCGTAGTAGGCGGCGCCTTAAAATCTTAAGAGGATGCAAATAAAAGTGAATGCATGATATTGTAACTTAATAGGACTGAACGTCATCAAAGTACTAGTACGGATATGTAATAAACATGATGACGCGTGCCAGTTCCTCGGGAATTTTTTTCCCGACAATGGCCGATGTGTCGCGTGACGTATGTCGTCGGAGCTGTGTTGTCCACAGTAATTCACTGCTACCCTATTTCCACATCTTCCTGCCCAGCTGGGTCAACTGCAGCGTAGGCGTCGGGCCCGCACGATAAGCGACCAGGTTGCGTGTTGGTGCGCTCCTCTCGGCTCGGTGACCTTTGACCCGCGGGGTGCCTGTGGCAGGCCGATAACTCCCACATGGCGCATGGGTGTTGCCGCCGTCACCTTCCTTTGTCGTCGTTTTATTTTAGTCGCAGTACTGCCAGCTAGCACGTCACTGGGACACGAGCATTCAGCCTTCGCTGGAGCCATGCTACGTACGTAGAAAAATGGCGCGCGCGTGCCTGAGCTGAATGAGTAAGGAATGAGCGAGAGACGGAGGCAGTACGACGGACGTGCGTACATTCTTCTTGGGCTGTCGGGGCCTACTTGGCGTGCAGGGCACGACCTCTCTCGATGCGTGTCGCGTGTCGTAGATCCCAGCCTCGCCTCTGCTGCCGACCTTCGTTAATACGCAGCTGCAGGCAGACTTCGCCTTTTGGAGTTGGCATTTATGGAGCAAGTGTCTGAAGAGATTTATAGATGCTAATCGAAGCAGGATTGCTTCTAACAGTCGGTTACGGTGCCAAAGTGCGACTTAAAAAAATTAAACATTCTGCCCAAAATTGAAAACGTGATTCTTATAGAGAACAGAGTCTAAAGCAATCTACTTACCAGTATTAGATTTGTTGCAAAATAAAATTGAGCCTTAAAATTTAAACTGAAAAACACTCGTTTCTGTATTTCAAGAAACATGGGAAGTGTATTTACGCTTTAGTTTACATTTGGTGAATTATGGTACCCTTATAAATCTCAACCCTTTAGGTCATATTGTAGTTTTATTGTATTGTTTACGGAAGTAAATATATTGACGATGTAGGGTACAGTTTACTTGTACAGGATTTTTTTATCAAATGAAACATATTTTTTGAAATTCACAGTTTCACAAAAAAAAATTATTTTCTTTGGGAAATAAGTAAAATATAAGCTCTGCTACCAACCAGCCGAAGCGCCTCTGGGCTTAGAGGTGAAGAAGTATTGTTCAGACGTTTTCAGGATACTTTCTGCTTTAAACAAAACTGCAAGACTGTGCTATGAAATTCACAGCAAACGTGGTATTTCTTGGATAGGATATGACATTTATTAGCTCCCTCTTAAATATTTCGGACTGTACTAATGTGTTATGTAAAAGCTCTGAAGAGGTAGAAAGGAGAAAGGGGCTTTAGCTCTCCTTACAAAGAGATTTATGTACGCCTAATTATTTGGTTACTGAAAGTTTTATTTGAAATAATTAAGAAGTTTAGCCTAGATTTTAGCAGTTACACATTTTTGTGAATAAAGTTAGTAGAGTTTATTAATTTTTTCACAGTTCGATGCTAGGCGCTGGGTGAAATTCTATCATTTGGCGCGGCGCGTGTCTGCGGCGATCTGTCTTGAGGCAATCTTCTGCGCAGATGTTCGTGGAGGTGAAACAAGCTGATTCGGTTGACTTTGGTAAGGAAAGGGACGCACAGAGG
The DNA here is from genome assembly GCA_003012365.1 of Medauroidea extradentata. Classification (NCBI taxonomy): domain Eukaryota; kingdom Metazoa; phylum Arthropoda; class Insecta; order Phasmatodea; family Phasmatidae; genus Medauroidea; species Medauroidea extradentata. Next base: position 23,948 of record PNEQ01110160.1, read on the forward strand.
AAACTGCTGCTCTCTCGAGGTGGTTGGTTTGGCATTCGTGTCTTTTATGATTTATACCCCACGGGGCCCCCCACAACCACGTCTGAAAGGGGAGAAATTCTACAGCTCTCTCGTATGCATTGGGGAGCTACACAGGTGAAAAATTTCGATGACACAACTTACGGTTACGAGAATGTCCTATTATGAAATAATCACGGTAGAATAGATTGTTTTAACTCTGAATTTTATGGGTTAAACTCTTCCATACACATGCAACGGTAATTGTTAAAACATTCGCTTGCAATTTTTCTGAAGTATCAAGAGTGACGGTTAGAGTCCTGTAACTCGTTGAGATTTATTTAAAACTCGTAATTTAACAGTTAGTCTGCGAACTTTGGTACCACTGGAATTGATCCTGTTGTCATTCCACTTAGAGTATGTGTCGTAATATTATTTTTTAAAATAAAATTTGTGGTAACGCAAAATGAGTAGTTTTATTCGTAAGATACTTAGCAAGTTGGCAGTATTCATTGTTTGTTGCAGACAAATATGAGTTCATTTACTTCATGGTGTGATATTAATCGTATATTTGGTAGCATGATCTTTAATTTTTGGCGTGTAGTTGTTCACTCCCTGTTCGGGGGGGATACTGTCATGTTAACTTGAAGAAACTGTGGACTCAGTACGAGTTTCTAATACGAGAAATTGAGACGTTATCCATCATCTTCTCTTCCTCCTGGTTTTTCTGACAGAAAACAAACTAAAACTACTGCGTTACCCGCAGGTGTTTCGTACTGATTGGTTTCGCCAGCTGGAGAAGAAAACATAACATGCCTGACCGTGCGTGGCGGAAAACAACAGCTGTTCGTCTCACGAACTTTGTCGGCCGCCTTCCACGCGCTTAAAGTGTGTTGCATTGTGTTCGTAAATATGTTCTTTTATTAAATTATTCCGCAGATACCCATTGTTCAAATGTAGGAAAAGAAAATATACTTCAAACGATGGCGGGCAGGTAGCTTCAAAACATCGCGTCAATTAAAAAAACATTTCGGTACCCCTCTAAATGGCTAAAAACAGCTTTTTCAACCTGTTATATCTGAATAAATACTCACGGTATTTGTGGAAACTGCTCTAGAAACATGCAATGGATTTTGCGTAGTAATTTGCCCTGGCGCGAGCAAGGATATTATGTATTTTCAGTTGCGGCTCAGTAGCCTTTCACGATACCGCTTTCGGATAAAAACCATTGTGTGCACAAAGAAGATAAAAATATTGCTACGTGAATTAAAATGATGTAAAATGGTAATTATTGGCAGGTGTTTTCCCGGGTTTTTTTTACAAGAAAATAAAATTTTGCTCACAATTTTAATCGTTTTGTTGGAAAATATAGTCAAAACATATTCCATAACAGCGTGGGCCGCACCGAAATAAACAAAAAAAAAAAAAAAATCAGTGGTGACATGCATGTAGGTTTGGCATATACTGGCCAGTACCAAATTCAGTTTTACGTTAAAATTCTTATCGATGTTCCTGTTACGGATCTTGGGTAGGCAGCGCTCGTCTCTGTATATTCTCTCGTGCATTTGTTTTCAAATATTGATAAATATCCATATTGGTGCGTTGACTTATGTTGCTTAATGGTGACCAGTAAACGGGCTATGGGTGGACTTAAGTTCTAATTAAATAAAAGGGAGCAGCAAAACAACGTAGAATTGTCGACATTTGTCAATGGAATTCAGATGAATTACTTACGACGTGTTTGATGTAAGGAAATTTATATGCCCGTATCGTAACTGCCCATAATGCTCTGCTCAAAATAGAACACAGAGAGAACGTCAATTTTGTTGTTATTGTTATAATTATTGTATTACTGGTTGTCTAAATATAAACTTTCATTATTTTCAATATTGAGTTAAAGTCCATCAAGCTTGATATTGATGTAGCTACTGAACAACTGCTAGGAATGTAACTGAAGCGACAGATCAGTTTCAGAACGACTCTGTTGTAGTTTACGTGCAGATATGAGAACTAACTTGATCAAGGAGCCACGACCCGACTAATGATAAGCACAAGATTTGTGTGTAGTTGAAAAACATTGCAGTCAATTGCGAGGAACGAACACAATTCGAAGTTTTAATAGTCTCTTTGTGGTCGAGTAAAGGCTTGTGTGCGAGTGTCAGGACGTGTCCATAACAGTATAGAAGTACACTGTAAAAAGCCTTCCGAAAATGGTTAAGAAGTGATTAACCTAAACGCAGCGTGGGACAGTTACCGTACTTCCGCCTTATAAATATGCAAACTTTTACAGGTGTTACAATACAAGTCTGGTAACTGTAGTATACATTTGACTGTTTTTTTTTTTTTTTAAAGTTTATGATTGCTACCATGGGTATTTGGGAAACAATTATATCCTACCTGCTTTCTTAGCGCACCTATACGCACGTGTGGCAAATTTACAAACAATTTTTAGAATTTAGCTACATACCATGTTAGGGCTCCGTTGCAGTTGTCATAATGATTATTTTATTTTTCGCTTTTAGGAAATTCTAAGAAGAAAATTGCGAAATGTGCTATTATAAAGCATATTCTATTAACCTTGTGCTACGGTATAAGTATGGCAGTTTAATGTATCACATACTGTTCTGTTGTGTACATACGCCACTGCAATATTATGTCGTCCTAGAAATTTAATACGGGACTAAGAAAGAAAGAAGCTAAAAAAAAGAAAAAAAAATTAAAGCAAGCCTAGTTTGGCTCTAGTCAACAACAAATAAAGAAAAATAAAATAAATATCCAAAAATCAAAATCAAATAATCTGCAAAAAATCTGAAGACACCACAACTAAGACAGTCACAGACAATACTGAGACGAAGACAACGTTGGACACGAGACAGGATAACAACGACGACGTCACAGACAACACACTAGACGAAAACGATGAACACAGTAGATAAAGACATTTCAGGCTACAATGACATGTTCATAAAATTAAAGAATAAAAATTATTTAAATAAAAAAACGCTGAAACTAAAAATAAAAATTAAAAAATTTCAATATTTGTTTTTAAATACAAATAATTTTTATTCTTTAATTTTATGAACATGTCATTGTAGCCTGCAATGTCTTTACCCACTGTGATTTGTTTGAGTTTGGTTTATCAGTTGGTTTTAGTGTAGTCGTTAAAACGGAAACCTGCAAAATATGACTTTAACAAGCCATTACGCTAAACTATGAGAGAAAAATTTTTTCATAAGAGCCAAATTTAGTCATATATTGTGTCAAAAATAAGAAAAAAAATATCTGGTACAAATAAAAAATAAAATAATGATGATGAAAATTGGGGTAGACAGCGCCCTAAAGGCCTCGCTCTGTAGTGGTTTCGAAAATATACTTTTTAACGCAAATTAATACATACATCAAAAATTTATTCTTACAATTTGGACACTTATATCTCATCTTTTGTATCAGAATTTTTCTGTTGCAATACACCACATGGATTTTTAGATTATTCCGCATTGTGTTATAACAGGAGGCGAATTGGGTTTTGCTGCGTTTGTTTTCGTTACGTTCATATGGAAGAAAATGGTTAAGAGCTGACGGAGGATAGATTCTTGTTATGTCGTAACCTGCCGAAAGACAGAGTAAAAATATATTTCCTTGTCACCTATATTTGCATATGAACAGTGAGTGATGTATGCATTATTTCTTCTTTCCCAGCAAAAACTCAAATCTAGAGGAAATCAATCTTCCCAGAACAGGACTGCTCATCATTCAAGTCATGTGACTGCTTGCTGGATGCTGTACGTTTAACCCTTGTGTACGAACAGAAGTTGAGCGTGAAGTTGGCTACGATTGAAGACGTGTATTTGTCCTAGGCTTTCAGAAGTCGCTGGTAAACAGTTCGTTTATCATCCGTATAAGTAGACGTGCTGAAATCGCCCTTGTTGATTGCGAACTTAATTTTTCTTTATGTTCGTAAATTCATATTATTTGCTTAAAACCTCTATAACTGTCAGATTAAAAAAAGACAGTTTGATTTGAAAATGTTAAAATTATTTTCAAATTAAAACGTGAGTATTTTTGAAATAAGGTTATTATAGAGCTCTGGATATTGTTACATTGATAATTATAAAAATAAAGTTTTCCATTTGTATAGGTTTTTGGTTTACAGTCCTTATTTTCTCTACAAAGCTTTTTTTTTTTTTTTACTTTAAAACAAAGAATGCTTCTGAATAGTGCTGTATAAACATACGTCCAGTAATAAAATATCTACTCGGTAAAATAAGTCCGAACGAGTTGTGTTGAGGAGTACAGATTTTATCCTCGATTAACTATTTTTCCAGTGATTCGCATGAAATCTCATAACTTTTGCGTGTTACTAAAATTCAGTGCAGTTATTTGTAGGAATTTTAACTTCAGGAAAAACGGATTATATTCGAGATAATTTTTTCAGCGACACTGGTGTTGGTATATAGCAATTCCAGCCACTTAGGTTAGTTTTTTGCTGAACTAATGGCATGTCCTTGGTTAGTGTACCGTTTATTTATCTTTTATTTACTTTTGTAGCTAGGAGTTGGAGCTTCTTATATAGAAATTTGCAGACACCAACTCGCTCATTCAGTCGGGTAACTTGTGATTCTACTTTCGTGCTAAATTATTAAGATTTTGTAAAATAAATACTAGGCGTATATCTTTGTCGCTGACTTAAATGACTGTCATAATTTAAATTTGTTATTTTAAACGAAACTTGTGTTTATATCAGCAGAATTAAGGTATAAGTACGGCATGCTGTCTAATGCCATTTTAGAAGTAAAGAGAAGAAAACGTAATGTTTAAGGTAACAAAAAAAAATTCTATTTGTTTTGAATAGAGGTAATTTATGAAAACAAAATTCTTATTTGGGCGTTTTATTATAAAAAGTATAGGATATAAAATTTTTGTATCGGAGGACAATTTCATCTAACGTAATGAAGTTAAACATTATTAGGTTTTAATGCAAGTAATGCTTTTTTGACTGCTCAACATCCTTGAGACAGACGCAATTAATTTATTTTCAATACAAAATACTTTGTTCATTGGTTTGAATTTGTCTTAACGAGTTTGTTACTCGTAATTTTTATTGACCATAACTCACACTCATATGTTTCAACGTAGTTTATTTAGCGTGGATGTCTTGAGAAGATATTTCTCCTTATGTAACATTTTACATGTTTTTTCAGAGCAGCTCTGTTCCAATTACGGAGCCGTAGTATGGGTCATCGTAGCGAGTAAGGGGTATTCCCCTGCAATACTGAGCCACGCAGCCTTGCGTGTCGTGAATGCATCGCTGGCTGCTTGCCATCCGGGCGCGTAGTCATGTTCCCGGAAAGCTATGAAAAAAAGGGGAGCTGCAGCATTCTGAGTAACGACTGCCCTGACTGTGGAAGGGAGGGACTATTTATTCTTCACATGTTTTTGGAGGTTACCACCGAGGGTCTAAGAGGAACGCATTCATGCATCGTTAATACCGGAACGAAAACTATGAGCCTGCGCAGTGCTCGTGTGTAATGCGATAAAGCGCGCAGCTTAGAAGAACCATTCTTCGTAACGATGTCGTGATATGTCAAGATGATGTTTTTAAGGGAAATAGTTCACGTAAACTCGTTTATGTTTTAATCTATTAACAACGGTCCTCTTCATTTTCTAAACATTTAGTCAATTTTTATGAATAACTTTAAATATACTCGCAGTTGCTCCTAGTTTACTACTAGATGAAGATTCTATTAAAAATGCGGTGCAACTATAACTGCTTAAAAAAAGTCATGTCTCAGTTGTAAATGTTAGTATGTTTATAATATTCACTGTTAATCGATACGCACGTAGTACGACAAAGATAGATAAACTGAAATTATTTATTTTCATTTCCAAGAAATGTTGATATACTGTGTTTCGCAGAGCTTCAGTAAAATTTGACTGCTACTTATGAGCAAAAGGGCCGCCGTGGCAGAATTGGCGATGGCATATTGTATTCTGATAGCTGAAGTACACACGTATAACTTGTAACACTTATTTTGAAGCTGGTCAAAGTTATCACGTAGAACGAATCATAAAACATGGATTATTTCAATTCATCCGAAACAGCAATTTTTTCTCCTTATTCTGAAAAACGGTTGAGGAGAAATACTGCTACGGGACAACTACAAAAATGTTGACTCTTATTATTTTCCCTTATGTTCCCTTGAATTCGAAGCCGATAAATCCCCAGAATTGTGACGTTAAGAAATTAAGTCGTTGCTAAAACAACATAGTTTTCGAACACTGCTTATGTTGTTCAGTAATTGTAATATGTGATCCTTCATTAATTTCCTTTTTGTAGCGTAGTTGCATCGAAGAAAATTGCATACACTGCTGCGGCGTACTTTCGGTTCCGTAACAGTTTTTATAGGAGCATAAACACAAAGTAAACAGAAAAAAGTTTAAAACACATTTATTTCATTTTACTAACTCTATAACGTCATAAGAATCTAACCTTCATTGTAATATAGTCAATACTCTTTCCTCTAACGTCAAACATGTGTGCATAACAAAACCTGAGTAGCTTTTTTCCATGTTTTAAAAATGCACCCAAATAATAAATTATAGTTTTTTTTAGGTTAGTTTAAATAATAACTTGAAATTTTTTATACCCTAATAGATAGATGGTTTATTACATGTTTGACTAAAATTGTTATTAATTTTCATGCACAAAGAATATAAAAATCTACTCTAATACGTAACTACATTAAGTAGCTGCATTTTTAAACATTACGTCTGTCATAATTATAATGCAAGTATTTGTTTTTAACAGTGGCAAAGTACATGCCAAACTCATGTGACAGTGTATTCCATCTGAAGAAGATTCAGTGTTTGTATGTTTTTTTTATTATTTTACTTTCTGCCAAATTTACCTTTTTTTCTCCTTTCAGCTCAATTTCTGTATTTTTAGTCATCATTTTGGATACACGTATTTTGCCATCGGGTTTATGACTTAAGTTATTGTTTTCGGAACGTGGAGACGGATATGGTTGGTAAGCATAATTAACAAAGCATTATGATTGTCATTTTCTTATGTTTTAGGTGCAGAATAATTCGTGACGTTTTTATGAATCCTGTCATCAATTAAAGGAAAATCATAAGGAAGTAATATCGATGAAAGAGAGCTTACTTTTGAAGTTTATGTAACAATCTATCCAACTGAGTGTGCCAATGAGTGCGTCATTGTTAATATTGTGCGAATTGCTGGTCGACTCGATATATCGCGATAGTTTTTGAAATCACCTAGCTATAGGAGGCCCGTATTCCACATAATTCTAGAATCTTCTAGAAAGACTGTCGGTATATTCGTGTCGGTGTAAAAGAGATTAATGAAATCACACTGACCTGTCCAGAATAATGTACAGTGAACCGTCATCCGCTAGGGCTAGAAGTAGACCTAACTTTACATTGAGAAATTATTCACTGTGTAGTGTTTATACTGAAAGGATGTGTTTGTTTTTACTCGTCGGAATGTAATACTAATTCAGGACGACTTCAAGTGAACGTTAGTGTATCTAATCTAAATATCTTAACCTCACCAAACAGCCATACAAATCACTCAGAAGCAAACCAGTTTATCAGGTTTTACTGCTCTACCTACGCAGTAGTACGCGCGAGAATAGCAGGATGAGGTGGTCTTTGGATAAAAACGAAGATACGTTGATTACACGAGCTGGAGCATTATTCACAGCGCTTGAACCCGGGAAACGGAGCTCGGTGGAGAGTGGTTGGTATTTCTTTACTAAAAATAACTAGCAACTCGTGTTTTGAACTTGTTCGGCCGAAGTTGCCTTCAACGACTTCATTTCTTTTAACTGCGTCCCAGAAACTACTACGCGCGCTGATAACCGGTGCCTGTACATTAGCTAGTAGACGCATGTACTCATATACCACGTGCTATTTCTGTATAAGGCTTGTGAGTGTGTTACGGTTGCAAAATGTAGCGATGTCTCTTACGCTTACAATATATCTCATGTGCCAACCTGATGTTGTGCATCTACCAATATCTTGTTTTTCAAGACAAAATTTAGTTAATTTCAACCCTCAGAATCACAATGTCCTATCGTTTTCGTTTAACCGGATAGTGTATAGTCTTGCAACCAACATCAGTAGTCGGCATGATCGAAGAAATGCCATATTCGATAAACATGAACCACTGTAAAAATGGTGGACCCTTTTCAGAGTTCACAGTCAGCTGTTATAATGCTAACCATTGTATTTTGGCGTTATTGCACCATATTGACAGTGAATTAAATTTCCTTGTGTGAAACACTGCGTTTGCATTAAAGAACCAAACTGTGAATGATCAATTACTTGCCAAACACGTTTGAGTGACCCGTACCAGGGATTTTGAAAATCTCAGTGATTGAGACGTGTTGATATCGCCGTGTAGGTAGTGAATTTGATCTGTTTTTACAGTTCATCCCAGTTCATTAAACAGTATTTCTGTCCATTGTTAATTGGTGTTAATTAACTTGTTTAAAGACAAACACCTTTTTTTAATAGCTTGGCTGCTTCCTCTGACGCTAGTCTACTTGGAGTTTAGTTGCGGCACTCTAGTGTACAACAGGACCCACGTAGCACGGGAGAGGATCTAGGATCGAGTCCATTTCCCAACTACATCCGGTCACGATCACCCAGAGTTCTCCCAGACGGCAGATGTATTATTCAGAGCTTCGAACCAGGTCAACGCTGCTGACCCAAGGTCTTCTGTTACGGAAGTGACATATGCGGTCTGTTGCCATTGCTTAAGGTTCGTTTTTACCTCGTACAAGGAGCGAGCAAATATTTACACATTAAACTATATTCAGCGGAACTTTGTCATCTTTCAAGATATCTTTTTCAGGCAATAACTATTTTCTACTTTGAGAAGAGGAGATTATTGTACAGCAATAAAAAATGTTTTTTAAAAAATATGAATTGTGTTCGAGTGTTATTTGATCATGAAAATACTTAACTTGTTCATAGTTTTCAGGGTATTTAAAAACATTCTGAAAGATCCTTTAGTAATGTTGTTCTTACCAAGATGAACAAAGCGTCAGTGGTGGCATATATGTAGGTTCGACAAGTACTGAGCCCTGCCTAATAGGCTTATAACATGTATATCCCTTTACTTGTTCTCGGCTGGTCTCCAGGATCAGGCGTCAGGACTTAAAAAAGTTGTTTTTACTGTCTGCTAATGACTTAAGTTTTGCTTTTTTTTTTTTTTTTTTTTTTTTTTTTTTTTTTTTTTTTTTTTTTTTTTTTTTTTTTTTTTTTTTTTTTTTTTTTTTTTTTTTTTTTTTTTTTATACTTTGAGGTCGCTTGTTATCTCGCCCACATAGTGCACAGTCGGGAGACTGCCATCTCTGCCTCCCCTTTTTCCCGCGACGCCACCTCCTGCGTATATTCCGCATTCCTTGATATGTTCCTCAAGGAAAATTTCGCAAGTTCAATGACTGCGTGTTAGAATCCACGGTCCTATGTACACTAGAGCCCCATCTATTCGTTCATTGTCTGCTGTTCCCGTGAGTAGCAGCTAGTGGACAAATGGACGGTGCGTGAATATACACATGACAGTGAATTCTAACAAGCAGGTTATTGATCTAGGGAAGTTGTCTTTCTGCTAATGATATATGTTAAAAACAGCAAACCAAGCGAGGCGGTGCTGTGGTCACACACTGGACCTATGTTATGGAGAACCTGTATTCGATTCCTGGCACTGTCAATCGGATTTTGACTGTCATGGTTATCCGAAATCCATGAGAATGCAGAATGGTTTATCACAGCAGGCCACGGCCGAGTGCTGTATTTTAGTTTTATTTTTGAGCAGTTGGCTCTGCCTCTAATGATCTCACTGTCGGTGAGACATTAAGCCGTAGTACTTAACTAAAACTGCCGAATAGCGTCAGTATCTGTGAGCTTGTGTTTAATATCCCTTCCCTCACACCCGAAATTCTTAAGTTTACATGTGTTTGTAGACGTTATTGGCGGCCATTGTACGTGTGAACGCGCAGTTGTACCTTAATATACCCTATATACTGCTTATTGCACAACCACAAAAATAATTATAGGTTGTTTTATTAATCGTCACGCTTTCTTCGAATGTTTTCAGCTATAGATAGACGTAATCATTGTTCCGTGAATATTTTCTGCGTTCGCTGTCGTCTTAGTTTCAGAATAAGCGCAGTAAGTGATAAACATATATTTTCATTGGCTGCTGATCGCAGTCCACAGTGATAATTTGCGAGGGACAGAGCCTTGTAAGCTGTCACGTGTAGTAAATCCAGCGGTCCATTCATTAACACGGAAATGTTTACATCCATTTATATCAAATTTTCCAAACAGTATCTACGTCACAGTGAGTTTGCTTAAATAATGGCAGTAAATTGACGACACGTCCATATAGTTGATTACCGAGTTATTGCACTACTGGCGCTGTGTTACGCACCAGTTCCCTAATACATGTATGGTTTCATGTCGTGCACAAGATGCTCTCATACTCGTACGCAAAAATCTCCAAGATATTTTAATTCTCTACGGTAAAATTATGTGGCGCGATTATGGAAATCGCACAAGGTCTACTACTACATAATATTTCACTACCACGCCTGTATCAAAATTTCCGAAACGCTACCGCCGGTCATGTTTTTTTTAATTTCAAGTGATAAAGTGCTTAAATAAAACACGCTTTACGTCTCTTCGACAGCGAGGTCACAAGATACGGTTACACGCAACTGTAGAGAAAAGAGGAACTGGGAGAGGAGACAGGTGTGGGTTTTTGTTAAGTGTGTCCACGTGGCAAAAATTAATTATTTTATATATTTGTACGACATAGTGTTAGTTTTATAGACGTCACTTGTGACTACATTTTACTCTTGTGATATACTTACAATTTCAGATTTTAGCATACATCAACACGGATTTTTGTGGATGAATGGCGGAAATGAAGATTACTGGTAGCGTACAGAATTGAGAGTAATAGAAAATATATTAGAGACAATAAAGATACGATTTAACTGATCGATGCAATACTATACTCTTAACATTTAAATTAATTCAAACATACGTACAAACATCTACTGAAAGGTATTCATTCGAAACTATTTTGTCATAAAAATAGGGCCGTACAATAATTACAAAAGAAAGACAGAAAATGAACCTTGAAGTATTCATGATTGCTCTTAACAAAATAATTGGTGCATAGTAGTAGTTAGGATAAATGCTTGAACATTATGAAACAACAATTAATAATATATGTATACATACATACATAAAGCTAACTGTGTGGCACAAACTGATGGCTTTAACGTTACGTAAGTTTACTAGTGCGTTCGTCCGGGCATCAACGTGCGACGAGCTACCTATGTCTACCGGAAACTTGAAGTCCTACCGTAGAAAATCTCCTTTCTCTAAACCTCCGATCCAGACATATACATCGTACTGCAATCCTCCTGGATAAGCCGGCATAAACCCATCCTTTCTTCAACAGCAAAGCCGGAGGAACAGGACCACAGCCCCTCGGTCCAGGACAGTTCTTCCCTTGACACGTCCGGACCCCTTCGAAGTTCTTAAAACAGTCCCTTCCTATGCCTCTCTCTGTATCTATGCCCAGTTTCCTCGCGCTAATACACAGAGGTTATAATCTTCTCCTAGTACAGTTCAAATGTACGCTATGCACCAATCCTACAATGCACTGCACTGAAATAAGTCTCTGAACATTCATGTATCCTAAACTTTAAATACCATCATAAATATTAAAATGAATGTAAGAAGAACGGCCCTAAATATAAATACTGATTAAAACGTAAACCTTATTCAACTGGGTTTTAAAGTTCAGTGCCCGTAGCATAGAGAAAATGTATGTGTTCCACACTTGTGAACATTTTTTTAACTCTCATACTATTTCTATAGCGGCATTTCAAAGTCAAAATTTGCAAGTTACTGGAACATAGAAATAACAAAAACCAACAAACTTATTCGAACGAAATTATGTAATCTGGAATTATGGGTCGTATGCTAAAATATTTAAAAACACACAACAAAGACACTTAGTTTTTTTATTGCTATCAATAAAAAAAATTGCCATTATTTTTCAGATTTTTTTTAATATAAAAGAATTTCGTAGTGTGTGTTTTAAATCCTTTAGCGTAAATTATTTCATTCAAGTAAGAAAATTGGTTTTTGTTATTTGTAAGTTCCCGTAACGTGCAAATTTTTTACTTTGACATGCCGCAATGAGAAGTCTATGCGACTTAAATTTTATTCAGAAATGGAAAATGTAGTAACGAGTAGTGTTTATGAAACTAACACTATGTCCTGCAAATGGAAAATTATGCACTTTTGTCACGTGAACGCCCCTTAAGGAACCGTCCTAACGTTCGCGTGGAGCGATTTCGGGGAAACCATGGAAAACTGGTATCAAATTGGCCGGGCAGGAGGATCGAACCCTCGTCATCCTGAATACGAGTCCATCATGTTACCGTTGCGTCATATCTCGCTCAGTATGTGTACATTGTAAACTTATCCCTGTTTTTTTTTTTTTTTTTTTTTTTTTTTTTTTTTTTTTTTTTTTTTTTTTTTTTTTTTTTTTCATTTAATTCTCTCCTGTGTGTATTCACAACATACAAGTTTGCGCGCAGTATTGTATTAATCACTTGTGCGTTATTCGTTTTCACGATACTCTCCGACTCAGTGTGGCCAGTTGAAAATAGTATGTCAGCGTGGGGAACAAATTTAGCCAATGAACTGTTTGTTAGCTTGGCGCAGACGCCGTTTGTTTGTAGAGTGAACGAAGAGTAGCTGCAAATTGTAGTATTCTCGGTGTTTGGTAGCCGCAACGAAACTCTGCACGAAGCTAGGTGTCAGCGTATTTTTTAAAGGGCATATGTACTGGATATAATTTTCAACGTTCGAGGTACGAAAACAGGGACAGACAGACATGCTCGACGAGAACCGCATTTCCTGTACACGCAGCGCGTTAAACTGCCGTGCGACTTTTTTTTCCTAATGAGCATTTTTCTGTAGGACTAGAAAGTGGTAACGCTATAGTTACATTAGTGAATAGTATATAATAATGATCAAGACAGGCTTCTACTTTTGTGCCTTACGAATCCGGGTAGTGGTTTTGGAGTAAATAAAATTTAAAAAGGTCTGTTCGGTAATTTTTAGCCATTTTAATTAAGGCCGAAGCTACAGTTTTAAAATTGTATAAGCATTGCTTGCAGCTTGACGCGTTGCAACACCGTTCATGCGCAGTACATATATCAAATATATGATACATGTATGTCACGTGTTAGTGTGAGAGTGAGTGAGAGATTTTCCTCAGCGCTTAACATCGAGGTCTTCAGCACTGGTGATGGGTGACATGAGATGAGTATGGAGCAGCGCCGGAATGAAAGGGCGGGGAAAATAGGAAATCCCGAGAAAACCCGCCGACAAACGGCATTGTCTGATACGATTCCCACGAGCGAAAATCCGGGGACCGACTCCGTCAGGAGTCGAACCCGGATCGCCTTGGTGGGAGGCGAATGATCTGACCGCGGCTCCTTATTAGTTAAGTGATGTAAATAGTAATCTTTGTTAAGGCCTTGTTACGGAGTTTTGGAGTGATTTCGAAAATATATGTTTTTATTGCTACCTAATACTCATATCAAAATTTCGCTGCACATTTTTGCACTTATGTGTTATAATTTGTAGCTGAATTTTTTTGTAGAATTATACTGAACGGTTATTTTAGATTTCATTACCCAAAGTACCACGTTTTTCGTCGTGAAAATAAGCAAAAATTAAGGAAATTATTTTTTTGCTGGCGAATGGTACATTATTTAAAAAAAAAAAAACGCGTCCACAGTATTGTGCATCGTGTGATTGCACACTGACTCAAATTTTTTCAAAACTTTTGGTTAAAAAATATTTGACTTAGTGGCACCAGTCTGAAAAAAACTCGGGAACAAGCCCTTAAGTATAATATGTACTACTAGACAGTCTTGTGTTACGTAACATTAGATTGCAGTTCATATAAAGTGCATATATTCAAGTTATTGTGATATACATATTTTCAGTCGAGTAAATATGTGGGACAACAGATAAATAATCAAGCTGTCTTGTCAAGTTTTTTCTGATGCATATTCTGCCACAGCAGAACAGGTTCGTATATTTTGTAAGTAATATATAGGGATTGTGTATGTGCGTGTATTCGTACGCACTTATAAGGATTTTATTTGCATTTGAAAGGCGGGAATATAAAAATAAAATAAAATTAATGTATTAACTCTTGCATTGTCTTTAATACATTGAGGATAAATATGAAAACGACTGTGACAGAATCAGAAATGCCACGTACTCTTTAGTTTTGGTGCACTAAACTACATTAGAGCAGGGTGAAGTTGTGTGTAACTTTGTGTTACTGCTGAAATAAAAGATACCAAAATACAAGTGGTTCAAATCGCTGTGTGTCACAGTTACAGGTAATTATGATTGTAATCTCTTTCTGTACTGTAGTGAACAGGACAGTGATTACTTTAGACAGAATAAGAATTGTTTTATTAATCGAATCTCTAAACTGCATTGTGTTTGAAAGTGCAATAAGTCCTGGCCAGTGAGTGGTACCGACCGTTGAGTAGATATACCTAAATGCACACTTATTATATCTTATAACAAGATGCAGAGGTATGAGGCATGTCATATTCCCTATTTTATAATTTGTAAACAACCCGGTATATGGCTTATCAAAATAGAAATGTAATTCGATAATATATTACGTTAAAGAGCCCACAAAACCCTCTCTATATGATAGTAGATATTTATGCAGTTTCTTCACAAGTGGTTTAACATAACATAAAGACAATATTGTGAAATTCTCGTATCCGGTTTGTTTAACGGCACGGCTGCATTTGATACAAAAGTCCACCACTTATGACATTTCTGTCCGTTCCGTAACGGCTACATTCCTGCCCCTATTTACCACACTGCCTTAGCAGGTGCGAGATCAATGGCTGTTTTATCGCACTCACGCCCTCTTCATTGGAATTATTTTATTGTGCTCGGCCAATTTTCTGTTTAAACGTGCCTCAGTGCGGAAAAATGACAATTGCTTGTGCTAATGTTTTGTTTTTATATCTGGATTTAGTTTTTCAAACCGGTCCTTAATATGGGCAAAATTAAATGCCTTTCCTGCAAACTGGTAGTAAGTGACAGTTAAAACATGGGTTTACAAAAATAAATTTGTAGTCATAAGCTTTAATTGAATTTGTAATATATGCCGGTTTCAATTTTAAGCCTCTACGGTGGAGGTAAATGAATTTTGAGACCAAATTTGTCTTTAAAGGTAAGTATTCAAAATAATGATTTTTTTAGTAACATATTATACGCAATATCGTATAGTATAAAACGCGTTTTTTTTTCCTTCAGATCTTTAACGACTAAACATTTTTCAAAAATTAAAACAGGGTACTACTATCCGTCTTGAGAGATTATTAGCAGCAATTATTAGAAAACCGTCACTTAAATTTTCAGTTGGTAGATAAATTGCAAAATCCAGTTTTGTTCCATTTTTGTTCGTTTTCTTGGCTGCGTACTAATGCCTTCTAATCTTGAATTTCTATTTAAGGATGGCCGGTTCAGGTTTTTGTAGCATGCAACGAAACACTGATGGGCAGGAGAGATGTGGGACAGGTTTTTTGTAATAATGTTCGCTCTCCAGCCACTCTCCTGTCCATAGCTGCTCCTTTATGATTTACTGCGCAAGTGGCGTTTTTGCGTCCGTTGAGAAGAGGAAACGGGAATATTGAACAAGAAAGACACTTGAACAGTTGAAAGGCATCGTTCATCACGATTACATTTAACACTTTATCTTTTACTTTGGGTTTTGTAAATTTATGTTTATGCGAGTGAGGGTTGAAGGTGATTCCCGACGTTTGGTGTTATATTAACTATAGAATTAATGTCTGTTGTCCAGATACTAATTTTATTGCGTAAGAATTTAGGTGAAATACCTAACTTTACATAAGCTAACTTAACCTAACATAATCCAACCTACGGTAAATGTCTATAGGACGAATCCATTTACACATGTTATTAACTTAGTGTTTATGCTAAATTCCTTTAGGCCTATTATCTGTCGGCTAAGTAAATCGAAGCCATGTATCTGTTAGTTATTATACGTTAAATACTTGCGGGCTAAATGCTTGTAGGTCGAATTTTGCGCTTGAGTGAGTTTTATTCCGCTTGCATTGATCGTCAAACGGTATTATGTAGACGTTTAGCAGTATTTGATATATATATATATATATATATATATATATATATATATATATATATATATATATATAAATAAATTAATTTAGTTACTGATGGTATATGAATACAATTTCAGAATAATTTCACGTTAATAAACACATCGGATTCCTTGTTTTGTTTTTGATTCTTTTAAAGAATGAACATAGTTTTTTACTGATGTTTTCGGGATACATTGCATGTTTGACATTTTACATACGGATTTAACGAATAATAAATATATTAACTATGTGTTTACATGTAATTTACTTGAACGGAATATCAATTAGTTTGTATTGAAATGCCTATAATGGTAGTCTTCATTTGTTCTCGGAGAGGTGTGCTTGTAAAGTTACACTGCGGACTACATTGTGTGGATTTTTTTTAATTCACGTTTGCAAGTCTTTCCATTTGTGTTAGTGCAATGATGAGCTCATATACATCTTCATGGGCTTAAATTGTAATGTAAACTCCAAAGTGTACCAGAAACTGCCTGTAAAATTATTAGTCTGTTTGTACTTCACATAGGAATCTTGGCGTTTTAGTTCCACCACCTGAGGTAGCAATAACTACCACTGTTAATTTCTGAAGAGCTACGTGTGATTGCCCTTATACGAGCCGCATGCGCGATTTGCTTTAAAATTCTCGTCCACGACTCGCAGGGCACGAAATATTCATGGTATGTACTATTAGGAATGCTGGGCTCTTATTCTCATATCCTCCGTTTGGTTCTCTTGATCTTCTTACCATATTGATGTGTTTTTAACGTAAATGACGTACATATTTTCCGATAATATCAGTTAATTATGCTGTGAGATCGTTCCTCCGCAAGACTTGCGTAAGGATAAAAAAAAATCAAAACAAACTGATAGGGAGGGATGTAGACGGTAGCACGTTTCACCGTCGTTAATGGTGTCTTACTTCAGGGACACGATAGGTACCGATCCAGTAAATCTCCGTTTGCGAGGTGCATCACCAGCTGTGCTGTTAGGAGGTACGAAGAAAAGTCGTTTTTGCGTTTTGAGTTCACTGTAATGACCGAAACCATTTACAGGCGTGTATCGGCCTACTTATTTAAAAACGTTAGTAGCGATGTGTGAATCTAGTAGCATTCCATGTGTAACGGAAGTGAGAATATCTATTATGAGGTGAAATTTGTAATTCATTTTTATTTTCGCCAGAACTCTCGACTGATTTATTTATTTATCAAGAATCCTCTCTCTTGGATCAATTAGGGTGCCTCATTTCGGTACATTTTATATCTGAAGAATGCATACTTGAGCAAGACAGTTAATTTATGTATTAATAAAACGTGTCCACAATAAACCTTGCGTCACAAAGCCATGACTATTCAAGTAAAGAATATCAGCTTCGTTGCGAAGGGGGAGTATTATTATCACATATTATATTTATTTATGCGCAAACACGTAATTTTATGTACAAGAGTTATTTTATTACTAAAATGATAAATATTTACAGGTAATTTGAAATATTATGGCATTGGTGCAAATTATTGAGGTAAATAGCAGTGGAGACAGGTCGTTGCTGAAGTGATTTATTTCCGTAATACTTCGCTTAGTAAATATTTAATGTTCGAGGTACTAATGTTTGAAGTAAATATAGCGTGTGTCAGGTATCATCCGTGATTTTGTGTTTTTCAGGCAACTGGGTGTGTATGCATGGTTAATTAACGAAGTATTTATCTACGACGACCCTTGCGGTTTTCATGGCTTATTCAGTTTTTACTTTTAACCTCGCAGTAATGGACCATCCACCTTCGGTGGTCGCAAATAAAGAAGAATTAATGTAAAAATACACATTGATTTGAATTTGAGCAATTGTTGTGTCGGAGGTGTTATTTGTCGCACCTGAATCCGATTAGAAGACTATGCTGGTTGAAAAATAACGGCAAACCAAAACAAACAAATTTCGGGGAGGATGCACGAAGTGACACAACAAATAGGCTACGGTTATTTCCTATTTCTGCGTAGGCGTAGATCATTGTTTTGCAAGCACACCAGGTCTTAATGCGTAATTTTTCCGCCGATGTAACTTTGTGTAGTGTCAGTAGTGGGTTTAGAAACTTGGTAGAGGTGATTAGTGATGTACAAATGTTTTATTTTATTATTTATTATTTATTGCTGAACAAAGTCCCACAGGAAAATATGAAGTAAAAAAAAAAAGTTGGTTTTATCGTTCCCTGCAACATCCCGTGGTTTGTCGGTTTAATTTATTTCAGCCTGCATAGACGTGCTTTTTAGATATTAGCAGAATGTGCTACCATGTTTATGGATAAAACTAGGGTGATCGCAGTGATGCTTTTGGGACCAAAGGCCCAAAAATGTTTTATTTCGTTTCCTAAGGAAAAATTTATTAAATTTTGCTGTAGTTTACTAACTTTTAGCAATAGTAAATTCTACATCTAATTTTCTTAGATTCCTCTTTCATCGCCATTTCAAAAGTTTTAAATTGTATTTTGTTTTTATGACAGAATTTTTACAAAACTTTAAATTTTTATTAATTTTATACTTAGATTAATATTTGTAGTAGTGTATAGTTAACTATGTTGATATGTTTGTTTATGAACATAATGTACTGTCGGTGGGTAAGAGCATTGTCGAGATAAACGTGTTTGCAGTCTGCAGTACACGAAATGTTTTTATTAGGTCTTGTGCCACCCCCAACCCTGCATAAGAAGACAACCTCCTGGTTGTGCCTGTGTGTGAGACTGGAACATAATCGATGTAGAGGTCGCTTCTCGCCTGAGCACTCAGAACTGTGGCTCACGCACAAGAGGGCAGCTCCCCTCCGCGCCAACACGGCGCCACACGCAATGAACTGCTCCCTCGACCCTCGCAATATCCGCTCCTCGCCCCACTCCGGACTTTGAAATGCGACCCGTGAATTGTCCGCTTTATGCAGGGCCTCCTCTCCCTCGACCACTTGCAGCGTTGCGATGGCAACAGCCGCAAATACTCGTCGCACACTGATTGATTGGAGGAGGTGCGAGAGTCCCGCAACATCTTCCGTGTGCCGCTGGGAAAAAAACTCGTGATAGCAGAGTGAGTTCATGTTAGCCCGTACTGTACGGTACTATTACTGATTGCTGTTCTCTCAAAGACGATTTGTAACTACACACTTTCGTTATGAAAAGAAAAATGAATGAGTATTCGTTGCACGTAAAAATTTCTTGCATATTGACTCATCCATGCGTCAGTAAAAGTAACACTAGATATACACACACGTTACACTAAAACACAATTTGTACTAGCCGTCTACGTGGAAAAAAGTTTTCAAAGGCCACTAATTTTAAGCATAAATTTTTACACGACGTAATGGCATGGAACTGTCGGACATTAGAGACAGCGACACACAGCGAACTGGTAAAAGAGTTGGCTATGGATTCGCTAAGAATCTAGCATTTGCGTTGAGTGATTTCGGTAAACCAGCATGGGAAAACCGAAATTGGGATAGCCGGGGCCGAGAATCGAACCCAGGCCCTCTCGAATGCGTATCTTGCTGTCAGCGAAGAACAACCTGGAAAGCCTGTTATCGATGTCAGTACATTCTTTATATCAAAGAAAATATTTCCTTAACATGAAACTAATCTAGTAAAACTACAACTAACCTTAGTTAACTGTTAGTAAAGATTACCGCTGGCATTTTTTTACGGCAACCGACGTTTTTGTTACTATTATAATTATATTATGTATTTTAAACAAAAATTTCTTTTGCGACAAGTGGCAACACATTTTGTTTTAGAATGCCTGTGTTAACGTTACATTAAATTTTTTTAAAAATTATTTGCATCTTTAGGTGGCACTTCCGTCGCCCTACAAATAATTATTTTAATTATTACTATAATTATTTATCTATTACTATAATTATTATTTAATGTTAATGTTTGTACGTTAGGCTATGGTTGGGCGTGGAGCTTGGATTTTGACAATTAAATATTATAACATTCATGGAATCCTGTCATTATTTTGGCTTGTGAGATTTCATAAACGGAATTCTAAAAAACGACCTCCCAGCAATTCCACAAGCCAAGTTTTGTTGAATCTACCAAGTTATTTTCTTAGCCTTATTGTAGCAGACTGCACTGAAGTAAATCGTAAATAAGATTATATAAATGTATTGAATTAACGCAAAATGGCGACGAATTTCCGAAGCGGTTGTTCATTTGGTCATAAATATACTACGGACTTGTTATATTGATAAAATTTTTTGTTACCTAAGGAAAGACTCGGACAGAATTAATAAGTATTCAAACGTAGGTAACGTAAACTGCAATTTATTTCTGGACATTATGTATTTTTTTTTTCGGCAAAGGCGTTGTTAGGTATTGAAACTAGCAATACTTCTTTAGCAGGTATTCTTTGCACGCATGCTAGCCAACGTAGATTGTTTGTGGTATAGTAGTAATAAGAGTGAAAAACATATCAGCTGCATTTGCAGTTCGTAGCCTCAAGGCTCAGTATTAGTCATTCGCCTTATTGAATTATTTTATTTTTCGCGTTTATGAAATTATGAGAAGATAAACGTTAAGTTTACTATTATAGCGTGTAATCTATTTACCTTGCGCCACAGTACAAACATCGCAGTTGAACTTATAACGTATATTTAGGCCGAAATATGTGCAGTAAATCAATAATTAAAAAAAAAAAAATTGCTGGATTTATTGCGGCATAAGTATTGGTTAAAACGTTCAACTGTGATGCGTGTACTGTATTGCAAGGTAAGTATAAGTCACGCTATAATAGCAAAATTTAACATTTTTCTTTACAGAATTGCGAAACGGGAGAATATAATGTAGTCCAATAATGAGACTGATGCGGAGCGTTAAGGGATACATGTTTCGTAGGAGTGTTTATAGGGTGAGGATGGGAGGGCTGTGTTACCCCTGGGGAGTGTTCGTACTTTGAAGTACATCGCAGGCATGTTCTCTGCATGTAGACTCAGCCTTCATGTTATTAGGCACGTGCAAAAGTCAACCATTGGCTTGCGATGTGGATTATCGCCTTTGATGTGCTTCAGGCGCAATTGCTCGAGAACAATGTTTGCTTGAGCACAGGATCGAACAAATTCATGGTCTGATAGTATATACCGAACATTTACTGCTGTCATGGATGGGGATCGTATAGACCACCTGCTCTCGTGACAATTATATAATTCTAAACGTGTTGAAATTGTTTTACCCCTAATAGGAAATATTGTGAACACTTTTATAAGTATATTTTGGTGCATAGTAATAAAAATTTGCTATAGGCGATTCATTATAAGCTAAGCACTCAGCAGAATTTGTAATGAATAAAAAATATGTTTTATTGGGCTAATAGTTGTTAACTTTTAGAAGTGTTTAAATATTTACACTAGTTTTTTGTTACATGGAAGTTTTCATATTAAAAATATTAAAGATGGCTGCAAAACTGCCGAAAGAAAACTTTATGCAGTGCTCACTTTATCGTGAACGGCCTATATTCCCTATCATTCAGTCAAGTCTGACAGCTTATCTCAATGGTAAGAACTCCTGGCTGGTAAGTCAAGGGTCACAGCTTCGATTCCCGGCCAGTGAGATTAATATTTTACAGTTGCCACTCTGGATTCAGGACTGGGTGTTGAGTTGTCCCCTCAGTAAGGCATTGGCGAACCACCGTAGAATTATCTCTAGTCGGCCTCGGAGAATGTCGTGGTTTCCATCACCCGGCGCTCGCTGTGGTTTCAAATCCTACCTTTGGACAGAACACCCATTATCATCTTCATTCAGTCAAAGTAATTTGTTGGTATTTTATGTAAAATTGTAATTAAACTTAGTAGTTAAAAGTTTGTTGAGCAGCGCCATTAACTAGAAGAAATTCAGGATGCCCACAAAATACCAGGAAATGTTTCGGAAGCACAGCGTTATGATCCTGCATGTTTGGTCATGCAGTGACATGTGCAGCTCGCATTCATAGAGTTAGTAGTTTCTGTTAAGAGCGTGAACAGCTCTTGCCATTTTCTCCATTTTCTTGCAACTCACTGAATTTAACGTTGCTGGTTTACCGGTTTCTGGAAAATATGTGTTATGTTATAATTCATTCTGTGGGTGTCGTTCTCATGCAAGTGCCGCTTAATTACAGCAGTATTTTCGTCAGACTCAACGAAACTGTTTTGTAGACTATTATTTTTTTAATGCTAATAACTTGTGCGCAATGCTCCGTTGTGGAATAAAAGGAAAACACCGTGAATGAAGCGCGCAAACGACCTTTAAACATACCGACGCTGTAGATAAACAACGCATTATAGTTAGGTAGGCTAATGATATACAAAGTGTGCCACAATATTTGGTATATGAAGTTAGGGTCAGGTAAGATTACCACCATGCTGTTGATGGCGTGACTACCTTCGGTGATAGGCCTGTGTATAAAGCTGTAAGTTAAACAGTAAATGTGGTTTTATTAGTCACGAGGATAGCATGGGTAGACAAAATTTCTGCTTGCATCGTTCTAATATAGTAACCTGTTGAGAGTTTCCAAGCGTTCGTGTAGTATCGAGGGCCGGTATTGCTTGGAGGCTTTTTGAACATAACATGGTAATCGAGGAAACTCCGTCACGTGACTGAAGAAAAACTTCGTAACGCCAGCTGGTTGCTTAATATAACTACCTTAGGAGTGGTTTTAAGTCGCAATTTGCTTAGCAGACTCCTCCCAGCTGATCCTAGTTGACCAGGCCGTGTCCTCGCGAGAACAGCGGCAACGGAATGCATCTGCGCATGTATGCAACCCGCATTAACTCAATATAAATCAAGGCTAATTTTACGTTCTCTATAGCAATAAGAGTATTACACATATCAACGCTATCTTCGCGCTTTATCAAAGACACAGCCGTTCTTAATAGAGCTGCGTTCTGCAAAATGAAGCATAACAAAAGGTTACATTAGCAACGTGATACTAAAAAAAGTTTCGTAATATTTGTAGCAACCATTATTTGTACTTGACTTCGGCAAACGCAGCGAAAATAAGAATGTCTCTGTCTTTTATAAAACGTGAAGATAAATTTGATATGTGTAGTACTGTTATTGCTATGGAGAACGTAAAATTAGCCTTGATTTATACGGAGTTAATGCAGGTGGCAGGCATACTTTCGCCTGAAACACCTGACACGGCCTCTTAAGAGTGCGTGGTAGGTAAATAAACGATGAAAAAATCAATTGATTTCTACGTTTTTTTCGAAACCAATATGGATAAAATACTCAATGACAATCCTAGATAATAGTGTTTGCCAACTTCGCGAGTAAATATTTATCCAAAATTAGTACAGTAATTCGTTACCCGCGATCTCTTACGCCGCAGTTAAATGCCTGAGGTTCCGGCGTCAGAGATTGTGCCTCAGAAGTTCGTAACACTGGAAATAATTTTGTTTAAAACGTTGGCTAAAACAATTGTCTAGGATTGCCATTGTTTACTTTTTGCAAATTGGCATCAAGAAACCAATACTTATAAATTAATGCTTTTAGCGTTGAATTATGTACCACGCCCTCTTAAGGCAGTTGACGCTAACTTGGTAGCTTGTTACAGTCTGTTGAGCGGTTTAAGAGAAGTTCTCAAGAAGAAGACAGACGCCAGTTTAGCGCTTTGCTCATAGAGGCGATGAGGCAAGTTTTGAGCGAGCAATAATCAGCCTTAAAACCCACGGCCGATCGCTGTCGTAGGCCAACATCACGCTAATTAGATCTGTAACAGTATATTGTTACTATTGCATGTGTCAAAAGCCAGAGGATTGAACTATGCCAGGATGTATTTTTCTGCTTTGTCTTAAGGCGACTGAATGCCAATAGTCTAAAAATGCCGTTTTTAGACATTTTAACTGTTTTTCCGCCTCTAATGACACACGAAAGGACTAAACAGTTATTTACGGGAATATAGGTATACGTGCAAACATTTCTTTGACAGAAAACGTCTTGCTTCAGACTGCTCTCAAGTCATAGATGTCTTTCTGAGAAGTACTTTGACCGTGTTATTGTCATTTTTATCTGATGTCGTGATCCCAAGTGAAGAAACTTCAAGAGTCCCAAACATGAACTTACTCGGTCGCATAGTGAACACGAAGATCAGGGGGTATATTTTAAGTGTCTTCGTTCACAGCCGAACGTTGGCATTTCAAGTTGTGCACGATCGTTACAATGCCAGTAGTGTGTAGTCACTATAGTTGACTTTCCGTTTTGGTCATGGACTTTATCTTCTTCCTAAGCGTCAAAGATTTATTTTAGTTTCTCTAACAGTTTTAGAAAAATGCGAATATTTTATTTAAAACTAACAATTTTAGTACCTTCTAAATGTGTTTTGGAGCGTTTATATTTGAAGTATCGTAGTTCAGGTACGTATAAAGCGACTACTTTATTTCAATTAATTTTTCTTTTTGAAGCAATTCGTATTTATTACCATAGGCTATTGAGTCTGGGATCCCAACGTTATCCTGCAAAGCAAATAGTACTTTTTTTGTCAGTGCAAATTTATTGAAGTAAATTCCACAGCTAAATGTACGAATAAAAAACATGATTGGAAAACCAATCTGATAGGCTTAATGATTTTAGCTCCAACATTAAAAATGAAATTCAATGTGTTAGCAGAGATTATGTCAACACGTGTAAAATTACTCGTGAACTTTGCAAAAAGTGAGGCAATCGTGAGAGATAACTTTGAAACGAGATATAATAAAACTGTTATCCCGGGGGGAATTCGACGGGTATTAGCAGTTGTTTGCTCCAGCGGAATACGAATTCCGAACAGATATTTCATCTCTCAGGTTCTGCCTTTCTCACTCTACATCGCTACGTTTCTCGGAACGAGACGTGCCTCCCTACCAGCAGAGTGAATTGAAGACGAGAACAAAGATGCTATAAATCATGGCGAGCGCTTCTGGCGAGCTTCACGTGAAACGTCGACGGGTAAAGTTTGTTCTGAGCGCAAGGCTCATGTAAAGTTGATCCGCAGAGCACTCGAAGGTGGAGATAGAAACAGCTCAGGAATTGCGAGGATGAAGAGGCAAATAAATTGAATAAGCGACCGGTTTGTAACAAATGAGAAAACTTAAAACCTTTATAACTCGTTTGTTTTATTTTTGGAAAGGGATTTTTATTTTCATTTATAGTTTTTTTTTTTCAGTAGAATTAGGGGCCTGCAGTATGTATTAAAGATCACAATTTATTTAAGTTTACATGCCAGCAGTTACGTTGCCATTTTCCATGCACAATATCTGCAGCATCCTAAAACATTAACAATGCCATTTTGTTCCAGTAAAAAATAAAATGGACCTGTAGTTTGTGGTTTTGTTATTTTTTTTAATTGCCTGGCGCAAATTTTATTTAATTATAATCATACGTTTAGCCAGTGAAGTTCAAGTCTGGTTAATTAATTATTTAAAAAAATTTGTTTATGGAAATATTGCGCCACGAATTTTTATTTTTATTAAATGGTAATATATTTTAAATAGCGAACTATGAAATTTCCTGCCGCATTAATCGTTAAGTACATTTTCTTGTATATGTCGTTTAAATGATATGCAATACTAAACCGTTACGTGTCGTTTAAGTTTTGCGCTACAAATGTGAATTAAAATCCAACAATTTTTTTCCATGAAAATTTCTAGCCTCGGCAAAAAAAAAAAAAAAAAAACTACATCTTCATTACACTGAACGTCGACAGCTTAAATTTAACAGCAGCATATATTAAAAATTCTAAATATATTTTCCACCTGTGTAAGTTTTTTGTTCAAGTTGTTACTTACAGTATTTTATTTTTGTCTCCTTTCAAATGGCCTTTGAGTTCAATTATAAATAAACTACACATTTAACAAGTACAGGACAGAGCAGGCCTAGCTAACACGGGATTTTATAGCGTTTATTTGTTTAATGTGCTAAATATTTATTTGATGAGTTTAATAAGAGTTCCTAATTCGCTTTAAAATATGGTAAGGCTGTTACTAAAAGCTAATGAATGTTCTGCTCAGTATTTTAAGTGATCATCTGTATGGCTATTGGTTTGGGGGGAGGGGGGTGAGTAAATGTAACTGCAATACCTACGAGGAAATGTTTTTTTGTCAAAAACATCTGAAGATTAATCATAATTAAATAATGACAGCAGTTTAACAAAAGTGTATCTGTAAACTAGTGTCAGCCTGTCAGCGGGGAGGTTATGAGGTCAGCCTAAAGCAAGTCGGGTCAAGGAAGTTTGAAATAATTCCTAATGGAAACCCAATTACCGTTCTCTACTTTGTGCCACAGTATATGGGAGTGTTTACCATTTATCAATCGTTCTTCGCATTGACGGAGAAAAAATATTTCTGTCTTCTTCGAGGCGTATTGTGAAGGGAAAACTCCTACGGAACACACAGAATTGTTTATTTATTTATTTAATGCTTGTAGCCAAATATATCAGAACTGAGTTACATTGATGTTAAAGGAATAAAACCATGACTGATGAAATTGCTTCAGTACTATTTTTTGGCGAAAAATGTAATTTTCGGGTATAGGAGACACACTGTCACAAACTCAGCAAAGATCTTAAACGTAACATGAATAATCTCTCACTACACAGATCACCTTCCTGAATGTGTGATGGCTGATATACAAAAAATAGTGTTGTACAAAATAGTGTTGTTGGTGCATTATGTGAGAATATTCATCTTGGAGGAAATTAATTCAGTGACAAACTAAAATAATTGAATCATACTAAGTGTAACTAATCGAGTGTAAAAGAAAAATATCTCCGTCCGCGCAAAATAATAATAATACCTTTCGGTTTCACAGAACCCGATAAAAACTAAAAGTTCAAAATTGCACGTGTTATTAGTTCTTCTGTCGCTGTTATCATGCTGCAAATTCCGCACTTTAAACATTTTCAGCTTTAGAAATATGTAACAGGTAAGGTTTATTGCTGAAACGGTGACTTCAGTGAGGTTCGTTTGAAAGGCCGGCGCACTTGAAATTAATTGCCATACATTTAACGTTTTCACGAAAACTGTGTCGTACATAATTTGTTAACTGCTTGTACAAATTAACGTGAGGAAATTGTGCTGTCAGGATGACTGACCACCTGCCAACTAGCAGAAATTAGATAGCTGTTAAATGTTAAGAAGGTCGCGCATTTTAACGTTTTTAAATGTTTTTTTTAATATGCTAGTTTATATTATAAATAATATCCGAAATAAATATTTTTAATAATACTATTAATATATCAAAATTGAGAAACCGTTGTAATGAACTGACAGATGTTTTATATCAATATAATGTAATTTTGACGCATTTTAATAGTTCCAGTCGTAATGCTTACAAATTAATTTACTAGGGAAGGTTGGTACTCCGATTATAGCTTTGCGTATTAACGGCAAGAATCACTGTACCCGCCTGTACGCCCTCCAGACCTTGTTTAAAACAAACTAGTACAGTAACTTCAACATTTACCAGAAAAATACTATATGTGCATTGTTTGAAAGAACAATGCTCATGTTTTGTAATGCAGTAAACGAATTCCCGGAATTTACTTTTTTCGGTCAAAAAATTATTAGTTAAAAGTTAATTGCCAATAAAATATTTTGTATAGTTCAGTTCTACGTGCTTCATTTTTGCAAGTGATATTTTATCAGGCAGCGCCGTCCGAATAATTTTGTCTGGAGAAATAAAAAGTTACGTAAATATTATTTGTAATAATTAATTTAGTACATATTCTTCAGTAATTTCTGTCTCGAAAATAGGTGCAGATAACATAGTTTATTAAAAATTATTTTACACCACCTCTTATTTACTAATTTAAACAAGAGCAGTAATTATATTCGGTCTGTCCTCCCTGATTTAATATTGCTTACGAATTGTTGTATCTAAAGCATCTGGAAAGAAACCAAACATAGTATTTTATGTAATAATGCACTCATATTAATTTTCTTGGCGATTGCCTACGCCGTTACGAAGTGCATCAATAATTCTTCTTTCGAAGAGAACATATTTGTTATCACCATGAGTGTACTGTTTTTAATGATAGCTGCAATTTGTTTAGTCGTAGTGAAGGGCTCCATAACTATCATTTCCATTCAACCTGAACCAAAAACATTTTTTTCCCATGCAGTGGTTCTTCAATTTTTTATGTATATTTTGTGAGATGCAGTTAATTCGGAACTGTTTTATAAAATCCTTCATAGTATTATTTTTCTGAACTTTTGAAAAGCAGTGTACCAAGTCCTTTTGTGCTTTAATAATTTTGATGTTATTAATTTAATATTTTTCGATTTGAGCGTTGTCGAGTATAAGTTTATATAAAAAACTAATTACTAGTTGTATGTTGGAAAGTAAATACTGAACTACCAAATATATGATTTAATGACAGCAAATCGATTCACGTGACCATGTATTAAACTGTCAGTGACTGAGAATGCTGCTTCTCTGTATTTGGTGAACAAGAAAGAACTGCTGGAGTATCCTCCACATAAATTAGTTGGGATGATAGGAAAGTTGAAGAGAGCGTTTTGTAAGGTCGGAGGTTGATCGTGTATGTATGGGACGCGTAGATCGTTAGCGGCGAGGGCGAGGAATAACTGCCGACACTTGAGGGCGTGCTAGCGCATATTTGGGTCTCGTGTGAGGCGCGCTCTTATCTCGGCACAGCAGCAGCCAAGGGAACATCGTCTCTCCCGCGGTGCTTGTGACAAGTAGTGTGGTACGGTACCCTCATACAGCCCCAGCAGCTATTTTTGACAAACACTTTTTTTTAATACTGTGAAATATATTTACACGATCTAACAAAACATTTTGCTACCAGAACAAAGTACCAAATGCAACACACCTATGACCAGACAAATTGTGGAGCTTATTTACTTACGCCTGGCAATAATATTTGGTTGGCGAATGTAATGGTTTGTTTGGAAGTACACAAACGTACATTTCATTGCTCCAACCAAACCGTAATGTTTGTGCACACCATGATTTGCAGCCACACTTTGAGAGTTATTTGTAGTCACGAGTTTGTCTCGTAAAGATTTTTGAACCATTTTGTTTCAATACATGCACATCTGCAGGTCTACGTCATGGTTTGTCAGACACGTCTGTCATTTGACCGCACCAATCAGGAGAAGGCTATTATGACATACGTCTGTGGTTTGTCAACATAACCCCAAGACAAGTGAGAGTAAAACATCCAGTCACTGGCCATGAAGCAGAGCTATAATGTGTGCACATAAGACAATGAAACCAATTGGTGTAAAAATCTTTTGCCGCAAAATCGTGGCTCTAGTTATTTGACAATGTCTGTGACAGCATTGTAGTTATATTTGTAAGTGTATTTTATGAAGATTTATTAACCTCACTATAACAGTTTGTACAGATAATGAAAAACAAAGACGCAAAATCTGATAAAACGTTACTTAAATGTCAATGCATTTTACGAGTCTTATACTTATCCACCAAGATGTGTCGGTCAGTGATGCTCAGTTTGGCTATTGACGCTATCGTGTCATCCACGATGCGATATGTTCCAGGTTCGATTCTAGATGATATCACGGGTTTTTTATGGTTCAGCACAAAAATGTATGTACAGCCAAACAGATATTTATTTGTATATGCATTACAATTTTACGAAGCAAAATAAGAACAGCTAAGTAATTTTGTTTCAGCAACAAAAATATACTTATTTTCTATGTAGAAACTAATTATTTGTTTGATTCAAGCAAATTTTGATTGAATAAACTAAAACTTTTGTTTCAGAGTAGTGCCGCCAGATATTGCTAGCATTAGTAGATACTTAACATTTCTTCATTATTAAAACATTGCAATTTCATAAATGTAATTAGCATGGATTGCTAAAGCTGTTATTAGGCTGGACAACCCATGTACGCATTTAGTATAAAATTGCTTAATTTAGCAATTTTGCTCTGCTAGTAATTTTAAAAGTTTCAGCGTAAGACGCTAACAATGAACTTTTTGTACACTGTTTTAAAATATACGTAGTTCTTCATCGGTAGGTATGTGAACATTGCTCTTATTCTAACAATAGTCATTTTATTATTATTGCACAATATTCTAAATTATACTTAGTACTACATCGGTTGGTATTAATCTTTGAAAAGAGTGAATATTTTGAATTATTTGCATATTATTTATTTTGTAATGTAATTGTGGCGTTACGTTTTACAAATTTCTCTAGATACACAGTTGTGACGTAATAGAACCTCTTTATGGGATGTCACTCACATAGTCGTTTCTTCGTCACCAAAGTTCATGTTTCGTAAATTGTTTCCTACTTAATAAGTATTGTTTTAAATGCCAATTGCGAAACTTATTTTAGATAGTATAGATTGTTAAATGTTCTTCAGTGTCTCTTTGTTCTCATTGCACTTAATTTTCAAACACTACATATTCTAGTCATCAGTTTCATCGTAACTTTTGGTACAGATTCAAAATGAAAGTGTCACATCCAGCGTACAGAGCATTTCCTTACAGGGTGTGTATTTCAATCGCTGCCGTACTTGCTGCCAAGTAACTTTAATTTTTTTTTGTATCTGTATACTAATGAAGAAGGACATTTAGGCGGGGCTTCTAACTAAACTAACCTTAACAGATACCCACTGGCGTGCACATTCATATATCACATGGTATTGTAACCAATAACCTCTTGTTCCAAAGTCGCTTTAAGGGTGTTCTAGTACCAGCATAATTTTTTTTTTCGGCAATATCAAGACAGTTTTTGTGACACAATATAATTATGTTGAAAATAAAGTTTTTAATCAATCGGAAATTAGCTTTCGACGCTTATTTTAAGCTTATGTATGAGTATCACATTCTTATATATTTTTACCAAGAAATTACATGCAGATGTTTTGTTTTTATACTTAACCTCGACTTCTGTTTGCTAAATGCCAACTTTCGGAAGTGCTAACTATGAATGTTTTAAATGTTGAAATAACCAGCGAATCGCAAAATGTCTTTCCTAGAAAAGTCTTTATGCTGCTTTAAATACATGTGCGACTTTTTTCGGACTCAAGTTAAAATATCCTTCGTTTGCATAAATTTGGAAATTTGCAAGGCGAACCGTACTTTAGTTTGCTTTAATTAATTTTAAAACATTATTGCTCCCATGACTATTGGCTCACTCATCTTACTGTTAGTGAATACCTCGCAGTAGCAAGGCACTTAAAAAAGTAGAAAAGACTTATAGACACTTTTAATGACATTTGCCTCGGAGGTAGATTCGTACCCGTAATGACGCCGAGTGAGTTATTTTATTTACACTGACTCCGCGATTGTTTGTCAATGTGCCCTGCTTTGCCAGGGTCATTTAAGTAATAGTAGGAAAGCATAGGATTTCACTTGGCTGTATCATTTCAACCAGAATTAGTAATTAATGTGTTTGTTGGGAGTTCTGAGTAGGCTATCAGAACCAGCACTTAATAAATTATACAACGTCGGATAAAATCCAGTTATATTTGTCAGTCCCCTAATGAGTTATTGAGCAAGGTGGCGCAACGATCACACATTGGACTCGAATTCTGGAGGACGCGAGTTCGATCCTCGGCTCCTGTCATCCTGATTTTGGTTTTCCAAGGTTTCCTGAAATCGCTCCAAGCAAATGCTGGGATGGTTCCTTAACAAAGGCCGTGGCCGACTCCTTTCCCATCTCTTGTCATTGTACCAATTTGTGTGTCACGGTCTCTAATGACCTCGCTGTCGACGAGACGTAAAACCCACTTACTTTACCTTACCCTAATGAGTTTTGTTTTTTTGTTGCAGGTTATGTTCGTTGACTCTGTCTCGTCTGGTGGTTATGAAGCCCCTGGGTTCTGATCTCACATCCATTCTCATCGCCGTCAAAATGCAGGTTTGTTATTTTATGTAGCTCTGGTATACAGTAATCTTTACTCAAAATTAATAAATTATTTATCATAATAAGTTCGTATTTTTAATATTGTTTTGCAGGAAACTCTTACTCCAATATGTGATTTGAAAACTTTTGCAGTTATGATAAACTTGTTCCGCAAATGATTAATAGGTGGGTTCAATGTACGAGAAGGCCTATGTATGTTTTCTCCGGTAATAAGGAACTAGAGTAATAGTGTAATGTAATGTGAGACTGATGTAGGCTTATATCGTTTAACTAAACAAGTAAGTCAGTGTAATTTTCTGCAACAAAAATAAAATTGGCATTTTTCTGCTTGTAATTTAAACAATTCGGTCACTAATTGTTATGAATTGAAAAATCATTTGCTCATTAAATTTAAGGCCAAGCATGGTCTGTGTTCAAGTCAACTTTGGTCGATGTTCCTTTCGTTTGCACAAACCTTACTAGGCCTTAGTTCTTGGCTAGGCTTAAGGTGGCTGTCTGCCCAAGACGCCGAGTGGAGTGCAAAACTTCGGCCGGTAGACGTTTATTTAAAAACCTCTCACTTGCGTGAGTAATGTCTGCTGCTTAGGAATAACAGTCGAACATCTTTACACGGGTGTATATTTATTTCTGGTCCTCCAGTATTCTTTGAAGTTTATTTTTTGCTGCCGATGTTTTTATAGAAGAAACTCTTTGCGAAAAATTTTAAACATATATAGGTGTGTACAACGCACCTTAAAAATGTCGTATTTAAAATTGCAAGGTCACCATTGAATATCTCATAGAGGCGAGTTATCGGCGGGAAGACTGCACGTCAATTCAGTGACTTGCGCCTAGAGGCTAGATGAGCTTGTTATGTCATTCTTACATCTCCTGCTTTTCGAGGCCTCGTACGCACAAATACGTCCACCTAGACGCTCACTTACGGCGCCGCCTATCCGCGCGTCAGAGGCTCAAAAGCGATGGAGCAGTAAGGTCGACCTTGAAGCGCGCATCAAATGCCGCGTCGCCTCAACGAGCCAAGCGCTCTAATAACGTGCAAGATTTCCGCCGAACGGTTGTTACTATGGGACACTAAGCGGTGACCATATAATTTTATTGGTGGAATGTTTGCAACTTAGTTCAGTGCAGGTCGCAACCTGAGTTTCACATATGTACGTTTAGTACATTTTGAAGTACGGCAGTTTGAAAAGGCCGTTTTTAGCCATGTTGGAGGCTTAGAAACAGCGTTTTTAATGAGCAAGGCGTCTTAACAATGAGATTCCGACCTCGCCTGAAGCTTGTTTTCTTTTGGTGCGTTGGCATAATGGGCACACGTGGAATATTTTCGTAGGAAAAACCTATTTACGAACACCCTACAACGCATTTAAATCGTGGGGTAGGCGGCCGCCTTAAGGGTGTTAAAGGGCGACAAAATCATAATTTTATATTTTTATGAAATATCGTTAGTTTTGTAGACGATACTTGTGAGTGTAGTTTCCTCTTACAAAACAATTTTAGCTCTCATAGTTTTCTCATAAC
The DNA here is from genome assembly GCA_003012365.1 of Medauroidea extradentata. Taxonomy (NCBI): domain Eukaryota; kingdom Metazoa; phylum Arthropoda; class Insecta; order Phasmatodea; family Phasmatidae; genus Medauroidea; species Medauroidea extradentata. The sequence goes on from PNEQ01110160.1 coordinate 57,598, forward strand.
GGTACGTCAAATTAAAATTTTGCTTGTTACACTGCCATGCAAATTGTGAAAACCAATGTATGTACTAAAGTTAAATAATTCACTGTGGATTTACATCCTATGAGCTATCCATTAAAACATTTAAAAACCCACAATGTTATATTTCGAATTTTTTTTTTAAAATCACAGAAGTACAGAAAAAATTTAGAAAACTGGACATGTATTTAAATATAAAAATTGTTCGCGGGATGTTTCTGAATGTTTTATTACGTAGCCCGTGGCATGTTATTTCACTATGAATTATTTCACTTACACAAGTCAACTTATTTCTCACTATTTGCATGGCAGCAGAACATTCCAATTGTGTCTTTGACCCACCTTTATGAGAGAACTATGCGAGATAAAATTATTTTGTAAGAGGAAACTGCACTCACAAGTATCGTCTACAAAACTAACACTATTTAATATAAATATGAATTTATGATTTTATCGCACTTGAACAACCTTAAACAAGCCCGAACTGTGCATACGAATTAGTCGCACCTTGGATTTGGCCGTTCTCCGTTAATCATCTACGAAATCCGAAAGATGCCAACAAGCATCTAGCCAGCATTTTTTTACTTTATTTTTAAACTATATTGGCTGCCGGTGCCAGTAAACGGTACGTACCATTTGAATAGCTGTCGGCAGTGCTACAAATTGTGTCGCTACTAACGGGCGATGTTCCTGCATTCAAGATGGTTTTTTCTTTAATAAAAAAACCAACAATATCCGCAGATCAGTAGTAAATCTACTATAAGTTATAAGAAGGTTCAGAAAATTGTCATGAACCTATCAGATCTAATTTATATGATAGAGCCGCGCGGAAATTTTTTCTTTGCGTTTTATGTAAAGTAAAGTTTTCAAATTAGTTCCCAGAATACGTTTTGTAACAAATACGACAGAATACTTCTTGTAATATTCCTAATTTAATTTTGTATGTCTACAATACATTCTTACGAGAATGTATATGTCCGTTTTCGCAATACTATTCGTAAATTCTTTGCACTCATTCGATAGCAACAGGTCGAAATGTTTTCCTCTATTATTCGTAATGTTATAACAATTGGCTTGGCAACTGGTTTCAAAGTATTTTGCAAAAAAATAATTAAAATCGCTTATCATTTACAGAACAAGTAGTTTCGGACGCAATAAAATAAATGCATTGCTTATCGCATACTGAAATATATTTCGCAAAAAAATGTTTACACGCAAAATTGCTTCCTGACTCTCTGACTAATACATCAACGCACATTCCAAAGTCCTGCTGTACGTCGTAGTAGAATGAAAACACGGTATCTGTAGTTTGTCCCTCAAAACCGATCCTGCTTAAACGTTTTAACAGTCCAGTAGTTCATTAGCATGCTAAGCCCTCCCAGTGAAGTACACTTTTATTCTAATTACTTTAATACATATATGTTTTTTGAGCTAGTCAATGTCTACTGAATTCATGTCTGTATGAAGTATGTTGGCTATTGTTATAACTGACCTGACATCTCTGCCCGCCAACTATTTCGTTTTCATATCAAGTGTGTTATTCTGAGTTACTGGGAAAGATGTTCGAACATAAGGTCTTGTTACCGAATTTTACAGTGATTTCGAAAAAAAAAAAAATTGCTACCTAATACTCATATCGAAATTTCGCTCCACGGTTTTGACACTTATATGTTATAATTTGTAGCTGAATTTTTTTTGTAGAAATGTACAGAACGGTTTTTTAGATTTCATCACCCAAAGTACCACGTTTTTTTTGTCGTGAAAATAAGCAAAAATGAAGCAAAATATTTTTTTTACTGACTAATGGTACATTATTTTTAAAAACGCATCTACAGTATTGTGCATCGTGTGACTGCACATTGACTCAAATTTTTTCGAAGCTTTCTGTCAAAAATATTTAAGTTATTGTCACCAGCCTGAAACAAACTCGGAAACAAGCCCTACTACTCCAGAACTCCGGCGCTAAGAAGTATAGGGATATACTTGTTAGATTATATTACACGTGGTTAGTTACCAATCTGATCTGCATACATACATGCACGCACAACTGACATGTTCATTCCGGTGCGGCTCACATTGCTGTATGGTATTTTAGGCGTTTTTTTTTAATGCCGTGAAATGTATGAACAAATAAATGTTTTTATGTCCAAATATCACTCGAAAACACCTACTCATATAAAAAAGTTATTTTCACATTTTTGTTTTCGTGTGGTGTCCACTATTTTACTTACAAAATTCCGCCTGTCTTTCGTAATGAATGTTTTGTCCGCTTGTTTTGTCGGTCTGATAAAAAAAAAACTTTTTGTGAGGTTTTAAGTTAATGTTCGTGTCTCATTAGAACAGACTGAGCCTCTGGGATTCTGTTTTTTGTGGTTGGTTTGATCGTCACACACCACATAGTTCGTTGTCAACTTATCTTGTATGTCTACAAGCCTGTTTAGTCTCATTGAATCCCATCGCAGCGTAGTTTCAAATGTCTTATGAAAGGAGTGCTGCTGTTATTGTGGGTACGTTATGCTATACCAATGTGGTTTTTCAACCCATGTCTTGCTAGTTTATAATTTTCTGGTGCGTTTTGTATGACGTACAGGAAGTTAAATTTTTGTGGTGAGCATCAGGTGACGTAAAAGTTGTGAACTGTTCACAAAAGTATAAAGACGCTACCCATTATGTACATGTTAGAGTTTATTTGTGCCGACTACGGTTATAGTGGCTGGGTAATATGTACCCCACACCGCAAGGAAAATAAATCTGTTCAAAAATGTATTTCACTCAAAGTGAAATTATTTTTCCTAAGTAATATTAACAAATGATTATACGAAATTTCAGGTTTACTAACGGTCACAGAATAATTTAGTGTGCGAATTTCATCTTGCTTTAAAGTTTCCCCCCTGCGTGTCGTAAACCGCATGACAAATTATGCGCAGCCTGGCGTGCAAATAACTAAAATATAAATCAGGGGTCACTCTTTTCTGTTGTTTCTCCCCTTTCTGCCAAACAAAAAAAATATTGCTGTGTCTGCGGCGATAAAATTTACGACGTCCTCTTTGTACCTGGTTTCCTTTAGCTGTGAGCGGGTTTACGACACCCTCTCGCCTGCATTCCCTCTCACTGCTTTTAAAAATAGAACCCCCGCGCCCTAACGATCGATACCCATTTGCTGATGCCGCCGTGGCTGTGCGTTATCGTGATTTAGAACGAAAATCACTTCATTGCTGTGATGGCAACATCGTTACTGCAGTATACACCAGCACGCGCAGTATCACGCAAATGATAGTGCTTACAAAAAGTACGTTATCGAGTAACGGAAACTTAGAAATTCATTTGTTTCATCAATTTATCCTCCAAAATTTTATGTTAGATACGCTCATTTCATAATGTCATCGTTGTTAATGTAATGGCACAACATCTTTAGAACTGTATGGGTGATATGCGTTCGGAAGTTTTCAAGCCTGTAGTGGTGTCATGTAAATCATATCATATATGTTTTTAAGTCTGTTATATTTGGTTTTCTTTACATTTTACTTTTTGTCTTATTTATACGTAAAGTGTATCCGGAGCTGAAGATGCCAATGAATAAATCTCTTAGGCTTGGACTACCTTTGTTAGTGTTTCTTGAGATCAGTAACCAATGCAATTTACAGCATATTTTCCTGAGAAAAAATTATTTTGCGATCGTTGGGATGTGTGGATGGATGAATGATGTATGAAGACAATCAACTCATTCATTTACCATTCTGGTGGATATAATCAACTAAATGAATAAGCTCGTATTTTAAGTGTGGGCCAACATATTCATCATCCAAAACTTGTTCGAAGATTACACAGTTACATTGGTGGCTTTCATAAGTACACTCACACACGCACATGCGTGTAAAGCACGACTTTAAAATTGTTTGCCTTAGCTAGTGTTGTTAGCTTAATTTTTTAAGTCTTCAACATCTGAAACTACTGAATATGTAAAGCCAAAACTTTCTTTACCATAAAAAAGCGTAACATTAAGTCGTATGCTAATCTCGCAATTTTTATAAATACATCTAGTATCAACAGAAAATTACATATTTCTTAATGTTTCTGAAAAAAAAAAAAAAAAACGTAGACCAAGTTCCGGCAATTATGAAGTGCGCTGAAGCTTAACAAATCTTGCGGATCGCATAGGCCTAATATTTTTATAGTTTTTGTAGTAGGTATTTTACACACTCTTAAGGTAAGATACCAATGCGCTTGAAGATATGTGTGTATGGCTAAGACAGTGAAAAATTCAACCAATTAAAATATGAGACATACCTTTTGTTGCAAATGATGCGAAAGAAAGATTATATATAATATTTGCATAATTTACGCATATTTATCAATAACTGCCGATCTCAGGATACACAACACTTAAAACAAGAAAACTAGGTACCCCTCTAACTACTTAATTAGACCAAACATGAAAGCGAAAATCAAATTTATTTCTGAAGCAAACACCAACTATACATTAAAATTTAACTAAAATTTATTTTGCCAGTTTCTTAGAACTGTGTTGTTAAATAGTTAAATTTTAAGTAACTATTATTTTGTGTAGCCAGCCTGACGTTGGGTATTTAAATTAAAGCGCAAATAGAGTTTTATGTTTGTCTCTGGAAAGGAAAAAAAAATTACTGCTCAGTATGAACTCTGAGAACTCTTAAATAATTATTCAGGGCGATACTTATTGGGTTAAAAATTCTAGTTAGTTCAGAGCTGCGACCAACGTTACGCTGACTACAAGTTAGCTCGTGTACTAATCTTCAGTTACGTTCTTCTTGTCACTCACGTGGTCTGCAACTGGGAAAGAAGCATGGGCTGCAGCTCGTCGACGTTGGCTCGCCAGAAACTTCCCTCTGAGCGTCCTTCTAAGTCGCGACATCGACGACTACAATCCTTCACACAACGCGATAATTCTAGTCGCGGAAGACTCAAATAGGAACAGTATTTTCTTGGTCGTCCGCTTAGGCCCTTTTCTTTGCTTAGAGCTTAAAGAGACCATGTTATTCAGCACTATAAGCATCAGTTTCAAATTGTAGGTTTCTCGAAGCCAACTCTCAAAGATATTAAAAAGAAAACCAGCAAACTTAGGCAATGGATTTTGCCAACTTTCTAACCAAAAATTTTTCCGCGAGTAACGTATTTATAAAAGCAATCGCCGACGTCGAAATCTCATACATTTAATTGCGGCGCAACAGATTGCGCTCAACAAATGCATAATTCTGGGTAAATGTTTTTTATAAAGTTGCCTAATATCATTACATAGATTTGTTGCCATATTGACTATCAGTAACGTGTAGACCTAAAATGGCAATTTTTAGCGTTTATTTATCAGCCACACAAACGGCGCGGCTGACCGCAATTTTCATCACCGTATTTTTATTTTTATATTTATACCAGTTTTTTTTCTTCTTGTTTTAGACACAAAATGCGACTAAATTTTCCTCTTAGAAAAGTTTTTTATCTCGTATAGTTTTTACATAATGGCTCGTTAAAGCCAAAATTTGCATGTGTCCGTTTTAAGGACGACTAAAAAACCAACTCACTTACCAAACTGAAAAAATTCTCAGTGAATAACGATGTTGTAGGCTACAAATTCAGCTATGATAGACTACAAAATAATTTTTTTTTTGTATTTTTAAAAATATTATTAAATTTTTCCAATTTGTCTTTAAATTTCAACATTTTTGTTTAAATGCAAAAAAATTTATTCTTTGTTTTTATGTACGTCACATTATAGCCTGTGACGTCTTTATCTACTGATTTTTTTCAGTTTGGTATGTCAGTTGGTTTTAGTGTAGTCCTTAAAACGAAATCATGCAAATTTTGACTTTAACGAGCCCTTGCGCAAAAACTATGCGAGATAAAAAACTTTTCTAGGAGGAAAATTTAGTCTAATTTTTGTCTAAAGCAAGAAAATAATAACTGGTACAGATAGAAATAAAACACGGTGATGAAAATTGCGGTAGACCGCGCCCTTAAAGTAAACGACCCGTCTTAAGTCGTTGTTGTCCTAGACGTAACTACACGACTCGCTAACATTTGAAACCAAAGGCATAGAGCCAGCTACACACTTTGTTGGCGCTCCCTACGCGATCTCTGACAAGATGTTTCAAATCCCTATCATTTTGTCTTCATCATAAAACTCCAAAACTTTTATTATTACTTTAAAATTAGCAAATCCTAAAGATCGTATTAAAATTCAAACCAGCGCTTGGCGCGGTTACCATAGAAACAATCGTCATAGAATAGTGTCTAGTGTGGCAAGCAGGTTCAACACTATTCGCGGATTATTTGTCTCCAAAGCGCAGCACTGCATAACTCAAAATTGTGGCGTTAAGGGCGCGGTTCAGATATTCCGGTGTTTTGAGGACTTTAAAACTACATTTTATGAATAACTTTGTAATCGCAGATATTTGTGAATTTTTTTATGTAAAGAATAGACTTGGTTCTAGCGGCAAATACTAACAGAACTGTAATATAAATGCGTATACCAAGAAAAAACTCGAACCGACTATAACTAATAATTTTTCA